>JAJTJO010000651.1:0-32526 GCA_024550625.1 Dendroctonus valens | reverse complement strand
ACATTGTCCAAACCAGGCAATAAGTAACAAAAAAAATTGGCTGGGACGATTAATTAAAATTAAGTTTCTCTTTGAAGCGCCATGTAAAATTGTCATCTCCGACACTGCTGCTCGCATATCTAAGGTGCACTGAAGGCCATTTAAAGGCTTTTAACATTCCAGCGATAAAACGGATTAATATAAGTGAATCTGTGTGGTACCATTGTGACTGACAGTAAACAGGACAGTAAAAGCTGTAGATGCGACTACCTCTAGTAGTTCAGCCACTTTTATCTATCTCTGGGTTTTATTTTTATTATAAAATGCCAGATTATAACTATGTTTGCCCCTTAAAAGAGACCAATTGTGCTCGAGTCAAGTCAAGTTAATCAACGGTCGTTTTTTTGGAAAACTCCCCAGCCACCTTAATATCCAATTGATTTCAATTTTACAGTCTCCACAGTGATGTTTATACTCCGCTATACAGAGGGGAGCGAGAATAATTTTATAGCCCCAATCCCCCGAGATACTTTGTACACTATAAGTTCATTAAATGTGAGTCAAATAACAGAGAGATAAACTCCATGTGAATGGAATCAATGGGCCTCGTGCCCATTTCCCACTGTATGATGTTCCTACTTACACCCCTCTTTAATTTCTTTCCGTTTAATGTATTAATCTCATCTCGAGGGCGATGCTTTATTGAGGGGTGAGTGATAATTTCTGAGGCTTGTTATGCACTTGACTTGCTCCAATTGTCATATACCGGGGGCAGTTGACGATACTTTCATGTTGCTTGATGTGCAGACTTGGTACCGGTGGATTTTGCTCATTTTCGTTTCACTCGGCCTTTATTTGGACGCAGTTTTTGTCATTCTAACCGGGTTGCGAGTGTTCTTATAACAAATTTGAAGCCAATAAAGAGCGGACTTTATTGTCAAGATAGGTCGCAAGAAGCCACGCAATCCTGCGTCAACTGTACTTGAACCCAATCGAATTAGCACCCAACGAATAAAACAATTTTTATTAAGCAGAGGCGGAGCAAAAACAAATACTTCTTTTATTTGCGTTTTTCAAATTTTCAATTGAAAATTCACTTGACAGGACAAAGATTTTGAAGCGAAGGAAAAAACCTTCAAGAGTAGACTTGAGGTAATTGGCAATCCATGTTAAAAGCCCTCTACTTCCCTGATGTAACCAAACGAGCCGTTCATATAAACTTCGGTTTATGCTCATGCTCCCTCAATTTCGCGTCGCCAAGTGACTTACAACTCGATTATTAATTATTTATAAAGCAGTCTCTTCTTTCGGTAATTATTTTGAAAGCTTTGTTCATCTTTGTTACTTTATTTAATTTATACGGCGATATTTCGCATTGCGTGTGCGTTCGCAATGCACAGGCCTGAAGTCACGCAATTTTTGTATGCTCTATCTAAAATGTTCAATTTGCCATTTGGAGGTTTGCTTGATGTTGTGGAGGTTGATCAAATCTAGTCATTTTAAGGCAGATAATTAAGTTTTTACGTGAGTTTTTTGCGCTCGTTTCCGACCTGAGAAGCTCCCTAATATGCATATTTAAAGTGTTGAGTCTCAAATAAGAAATATAATTATAGGCGGGGAAAGATCGTAGCGGATCAAAAATCTCTTAAAATGGGCCAGAAATATCAATAATTTCAAATTGGAAACTTCTAGTATGTATTTTAATGAGCGCATTGAATTCAAAAATCAACATTTCATATGCGTGTTTTTTGTGTTCAATGAGTAGTTTCTGACCTAAGAAGCTCCCTAATATGCATATTTAAAACATTTGAGACTAAAATAAGGAATATATCGTCGGGAAAGATCGTAGCGGATCAAAAATCGCTTTAAATGTGCCAAAAATATAATTATTTAAAATTGAAGCTTCTAGTGTGTATTTCACTGGACGCATTACATTCCTCGCTTCCTTGTGATTAAAATGATGCAGAATTTGAGAAATTTTGAGACATTTGATATTTTTCGAAAAAATCAACCCTCCCCCCTTATGAAATTTCCGGTCAAAAATTAAAATTTCACATGCCTGTTTTTTGTGTTCAATGGATAATTTCCGAACTAAAAAGCTCCCTAATATGCATATTTAAAGTGTTTAAGTCTATATGAAGGAATGTATCGTCGGTGAAAGATCGAACGGATCAAAAATGGCTTAAAATGGGTCAAAAATATCAATTATTTAAAATTGAAGCTTCTAGTGTGTGTTTCACTGAACGCATTGCATTCCTCGCTTCCTTGCGATGAAAATGATGCAGAATTTGAGACATTTTGAGAGATTTGATATTTTTCGAAAAAATTAACCCTCCCCCCTTATGAAATTTTCGGCCAAAAATCAACATTTCACAAGCGTGTTTTTTGTGTTCAATGAGTAGTTTCTGACCTAAGAAGCTCCTTAATATGCATATTTAAAACATTTGAGACTAAAATAAGGAATATATCGTCGGGGAAAGATCGTAGCGGATCAAAAATCGCTTTAAATGTGCCAAAAATATAAATTATTTAAAATTTGAAGCTTCTAGTGTGTATTTCACTGGACGCATTACATTCCTCGCTTCCTTGTGATTAAAATGATGCAGAATTTGAGAAATTTTGAGACATTTGATATTTTTCGAAAAAATCAACCCTCCCCCCTTATGAAATTTCGGGCCCAAAAATCAACATTTCACATGCGTGTTTTTTGTGTTCAATGAGTAGTTTCTGACCTAAGAAGCTCCCTAATATGCATATTTAAAACATTTGAGACTAAAATAAGGAATATATCGTCGGGGAAAGATCGTAGCGGATCAAAAATCGCTTTAAATGTGCCAAAAATATAAATTATTTAAAATTTGAAGCTTCTAGTGTGTATTTCACTGGACGCATTACATTCCTCGCTTCCTTGCGATGAAAATGATGCGGAATTTGAGGCGTTTTGAGATGTTTCATATTTTTCGAAAAAATCAACCCTCCAACTTTATGAAATATATATATAATCTTTAGTTCAAGTAGTAGTGTGTTGGGAAGCGGAAGCGGGATTGTCTCGTTTGTCTCGTGAGGCAAAGGGGATTCAGTAGGGTCCAGTTGTAGGGATTGTTTTCCATTTCGTTTGCAATTGGAGTTGTCTTTCTGTTATTCGCGTTATTTTTGTTCGTTTTTAGAGTAGTTGGTTTGAGGGGTTGTGCAGTTGGTTTTGAGGATGTCTTAATTTCTTTATTGATCTCAGGGCAATCTGTTCTGTTGTTTGAATGTGTTGTTTAGTTTCCCAGATGCATTCGCTGTCAGAATATGTCCGTAGTCAAGCAGAGGTCTACATATTGATTGGTAAATTTTTGTGGCGGTCTTTGTACTGATTCTTTTGTCTGTATGTCAGTGATCGGAAGTGCTTTGTCCGTTGAATGATTTTTGTTCTTACGTTCTGTGCGTGTTTTGTAAATTTTAGTTTTTGGTCCAGTGTCATTCCTAGATATTTTGCCTCTTGTTTTGGTCTAATTCTGTTTCCGTCTGTTGTTATTGATGGAGAGTCGTCTTTAATTTGGTGGTTTGGTAAAAGTAGTTGGTTTTTCGTGGCGTTTGGTGTAAGTCTCCATTTATAGAACCAAGCAATTGTATTGTCTGTTAGTGTTTGAAGTTTTTGTACTGCTTTTACTGTAGTTTTGTCGTGCACGATCAATGCAGTGTCGTCGGCGTATTGTAGTATGTAAGCAGATTTGTCAATGTGTCTTTTCTCGTGGAGACTGTGATTGTATATGTCGTGGCAATATATATTGTAAAGAAGGGGTAGCGGGGATCCGGGGAGAGGGTGTTGTCTATGCGTACTTCTAGGTGTCTGTTTGTGAGTAGGTTTCTGATTGTGTGAATTATGTATTTGGGGGTTTTAAGCTGGTAAAGTTTATATAAAAGTCCTTTGTGCCAGACACTGTCAAAGGCCTTATTGATGTCCATGAAGAGACATGCTGTTTTCTTGTTCGTGAGGTGAGTTGTTTGTATGTTGTTGGTTTATAAAAGTGGGTGAACAGTTGAGTGTTTAGGTTTAAATCCGAATTGGTATTGTGGTATGTGTTGTCCAACTGATTGTTGCAGTCTATTTTTTATTATAGTTTCAAAAATTTTACTCAGTACAGGGAGTAGTGTGATAGGTCTGTAGTGAGTAATTTGAGTGTGTAATATTGTGTGAGTAATAATAGTGTGTAGTAATTTGAGGAATTTTGAGATGTTTAATATTTTTCGCAAAAATCAACCGTCCCCCCTATTAAATTTTCGGTCAAAAATCAAAATTTCACATGCATGTTTTATGCGTTCAATGGATAGTTTCCGATCTAAGAAGCTCTCTAATATGCATATTTAAAGTGTTTCAATCTAAAATAAGGATATATCGTCGGTGAAAGATCGTGACCGCTTAAAACCCGCTTAAAAGGGGCCAAAATATCAATTATTTAAAATTTGAAGCTTCTAGTGTGTATTTCACTGAACGCATTGCATTCCTTGCTTCATTGTGATTAAAATGATGCAGAGTTTGAGACATTTGAGAGATTTGATATTTTTCGAAAAAATCAACCTAAATAAGGGGGGAGCCCTTATGAAATTTTCGGTCAAAAATCAAAATTTCACATGCGTGCTTTTTGTGTTCAATGGATAGTTTCTGATCTAAGAAGCTCTCTAAAATGCATATTTAATGTGTTTGAATATAAAATAAGAAATATATCGTGGGTGAAAGACCGTAACGGATCGAAAATCGCTTAAAATGGGCCAAAAATATCAATTATTTCGAATGTCTTCCCAAATCTTCAAAATCCTCCACTATTCCGAGTTGATAAATGTTCAAAAATTTAGCATTGTTAGAGGCTGTTTTACTAAACCATAAATTAACTTCAGGAACTCCAAGCTCTGGAAGTTTCCAGCCTGCATGATGCCCAAACAATGCGCGACGATAATAACCATATTATCCTTACTACCATATTCTGGCAGGGTTTGTGGTTTTATAGGCGTTTTATTATGGATATCTCTTTCGTATATTATGTCGAAGATGCGTGTCGTAAACTCTCTGTTACTGGATGGATCCTCAAGGAAAAAATTGCAATTTATATTCCCAGGCAAATGTGTTTAATAATTGAGCGACCTTTGAACCGGCCGCTCTTTTTCCTCAAGTCAAGTTTCACTCCAATGTTTCAAATCGAACGAGAATCCACTTAAATCGAAAACCGACTCGATCTAATCCAATGAGAAAAGTGCTGAACGTCAGTGTAATCGCTTGTCCACCATCATTTAGGATCTAATAAGTCAGTGAAGTTGCGCTTTCTCCTCACCGTCTCTTTAAGTTATTTTCTTAATTTCTTTTCGAAAACTTTTTAAAAGCTCCAACACGTAATTTTCGGGAGCACTTTCTTTTACAGATGGTAAAGCTGGGTTTTGCTTAACATTAATGATTCAGAATGCACAGAATATATAATAGGAAACACAGGTTTGCTCAATGAGATCTAGCCGTGGAAAAGTAAAACAATCAAATGTTGGAGCAAGTGGCGTTTAAAAAAGTTCTTTAGAAGGAATTTGTTTGAAGCAACCTCATTCAGAATTTACTTATGGCGTTTCAACCAGCGACATAAAGAAAATCAGGAAAATAAACTTTACAACATGTTGCTTCCGAGCTGTTCTAGTTGAGAGCAAGCACTCGATTGAAATTTGATTGCTACTAACGAACTGCACCAGATGAGATTTTAATCCGGCAACACAAATAAAACGATAGAATCGAAATAACAAAGCCGAAATATTCAGTTTGCGTTCGGTATATTTTCCGGATGCTATATTAGATTACATTTTAATCAGCAGCAACTGTACTGGTAAACGGGGGGTGCTGGGTTACCGGCCATTACTCAAACTTGACGTTAAATGGCTAATCCAATTGTTACCCCAACGATATGTGGTTATCGCTCGATCTAGTTGGCTTTGTGCGCTCACTGTGCGACGCCGCTCTGTTCCCCAGCGTCGCGACGCGCCGCCAACATCAGCGTCGGCTGCGTCGTTTCCTCAAATCATGACGCGTTTTGATCTTTTAATTCGCTTTATTCCATTTGATACTCACTGATCTTTTCTTGTAAAAAAAACGGGATTTTTGCGATGATTTCCGGTTGTTCTATTATGGTACTAGTCACTAATCAACTGTACTAATTCTTGTGAGGACCATTCAAAATGGTGAAAAACCTCATAAAATCAGACGCTAAATGATTGCGCCTCATTAGAGGAAAGAAACCGGCTTCTAATGGGCAAAGAAGGTTTTTTCCTGCCATTCTGGGCAATGCAATCAGCGGCGAAGCTTTTACCGAGTCTGTTTTCTTGATGTCACAATAAACATCGGCAATTTGTACGGTAGAAAAACAAACCCATAATTTCGGTGGTTTTGGGCAAGATAAATTGCCTACTGCTATTTGATCATCGGGATTTTTGCGACAGCTTGAATGGACTGAGCAGGTAGTTAGTGACCCAATTGATCTGGGGCGATTATAGTAAAAATCCGTTTTTCTTCAAGTTCATTCATGGGAAAAATTTGCCAATTTCACAATTGTAAAAATTGCTGTTTCCTTTCACTGTCTGCAACTGGTTTTAACAACTTTTCCCTTGTGGAGGTTTTCCCTACCGCAGAATGAGATGGCAATAATAATGATTTGATGACAAATAGTATATGATTAAGTCGGCCGCCACTGAATTCAGGTAAAAGAGCATAACGTGTCGGCGGAAGAAGTAATCCACATCAAATTACGGGTAGCAACGGAACCAAGTATTGAATTGTCTAGACAAAAAGTTGACCACCGGTGAGAAGAGGGAATCATCACTATTTTTAAATCGCTTGTAAGTGCCATACAAGAGATAAGATTGGCGAGAATGACAGGAAAGACCCATTTACAGCCAGGTTTAATGGAGATTCTATGGGATATTTCGGTTTTGGTTTGATACCACTATTAAAGTGGCGTTGGACGTGCAGATAAGCGGGAATTTTGCGTTTATTATTGTTAAAAATGGGGAGTTTTTTGAGTCTACTTACCACTTTTGCCCAAAACCACGCGAATTTTGCTCTTGGTTCTTGCAGTCTTGCAGTCTTGCTTTTAAAAAAGGCCTAAAATTTGTTTGACCTCGCAAGGAATATTGCACAAATAATTATTAAAGGGTCTACTCTAAACTGTTCAGCGATATTTACTTCCTTGAGGTTTCACTGTTTTACAGAGTGTGCAAAAAACAGATTTTTTTTTTTTACCCATCAAATACCCCCCCATTTAGGTAATCTGAAAAGGGAAAAGGGCGCTGTTTTAATTATGTCACATTAGTTCAAAGGTTTGGTTCCTAATTTTATGTTTTCTGACCTAAAGTGGATCGTTGACACGTTAAGCGTTTAAGACTGTTTTTGAAAATTTTCTGAACACATTTAGGGGCCCCGTGGACAGATTTATTGCGGTTCAATATCGGATTACCGTGTTGGCCAGATTTCGTTTTTTACGGTTTTATCCTGCGTAAGACTTATTTAGTTAAATGGGAGCCTACAGGTTTCGATAACTGTGCAAAAAATTGTTCCCGAATTTGTTTGTTATTGGAAAGTTCCTTTCCTGCTACCATTAAATTTAATGTAATATACCGATAATTTAATATGAAATTATTTCAAATAAACCATAAATTCGCGGATGAAACCAATCAAATATTGCAAAATTGAAAAAATCTTGCAAAAGTCTCGTTTTTCAGAACAGGGTCTTGATTTTGCTGACCGAAAGACTTGTTTTTTTGCAATATCAAGACCAGTCGTCGTGATCTACTCAAAAATCTGTGAATTCGAAGCAGCAAGAAAAGCTTTAACTTTTCCTCAACTGAAATTTTTCTCTGTGTGTCTCCAGTGTTAACTCACCCTGTATCTCTTTGGATAAATCGTGTGTTTTTCGTCGATGAATTCCCATAGTTTCTCCATCATCACACACACACACACGAAACCCTAATTACTTCTTTGCCCTGTAATTATTAATAATGGTCATTTTTCTTTGCGTGCCTTGGATTGGGAACAAGGCATTCTTCTATGTAGAAATCGTGATTTCCGTGTTTATCGATAGAGACAATCATTTTGAATTCATTTTTTTCTCGGAAGCAGGTGCTTTGGTGTTTAAATAACTGTGGCACTTTGAGGTGAATGCATAATCAACCCATTTCAGTTGATGAAACAACACATGTTCTTATTCGCAGCCAATTGTGTGCCATCGTCGCGTTATGCTCTGGAGAATTCGGTTGTGGTTTGCATGCCGGGACTGTTGTCCATTAAAATCTAATAATAGTGTCATATTTTTATTTTCCAATACGACAGTTCTTGTGCTTACAGTAATCACTTATATCTACAATTCAAATCACACTACTTTTTTGCAATTACAGGCGGCAAATTGCGTTTTTAAGTACGATTCCGTCACAAAAATCAACATCTTTCTCGCTTAAACTTGTATTTACACTGAATATATTGAGCTGGGTGTTTTTGCGATAATTCCACTAATTAATAGACTGATATTTGTATGAAAACATCCAGCTCAAGTAACTGGTTTACAGGCTGTAGTTGCAACACATATTGCACAATACTGTTCATGGTCTGCCCAAGTCTGCAGGCCAAACGGATAAAAACACTAAACAAGAACAATGTCAGCTGACAAAAAGCAACAAAGTTTGAATGAGTAGCTAAAACAGATCAACTGAGCCTGACAAGGAGATCTATGGACATTATTCTAAGTCGTCTTTCTAGCTCAATAACCGTATAAGATAAAGGGAGGATTAGTGAACCTCCTCTTTACCTTTGTCGGTTGACCAAGTCCTAAGTGTTCAATATTTACACAATTTAACAGTGTTTCAACACATCGATTCGGCTAAAGCCGGCTGAGGGATTGTAGGGGCCTGCCCAAGGCTGCAGGTTCTGAAGAGCGCTCAGCGCGGTATCGGTAGCTGCAGAAGCTGCCGGCGGGCCTTCGCCCATGTACCCTTTGCTCAAGGCTTCTGCCTGCAGCGACATCATCAGCCGATTGGCTGCCTGTCGCTCAGCCTCGCGTTCTTCTGCAGTTTGTCGCCTGGAAAAACCAATACAAGTAATGAATTTTTGCGTTTGATTTCTGATGAATATTCAGTCAGCGCTCAAAAGCAAAGCTGTGTACTTTGGGCAAACATCGTAATTAATCGGCATTTGGATAAGGCTTTGAGTGTTGTGCGTATCAGGCATGTTAAGTGGTCTTCATGTTAAAGTGTGGATCACTTAACTTGCACAAAAGAGAAATGCGGAAACGGATATCCAAACACGTCATTCCCTATGAACCACTTAATTGGTGTTTCGCGTCTTACAACCTGATCTCGGGAATAAAAAGCTTAATTTCGTTGTTTTTTTTTGTCGTTTAAGTGGCTTTGTTATGTACAGCGTTAAGTGATTTGTTTCAGCAGCCCGCGTAATTGCGGCCGCTATTTTGCAACTTTGTGTTGGGTTTGTCCGATGTTTTTATGGTTTAAGGAAGCAAAAGTGCATAATCGAAATTTTTGCGCTGGGAAAATTGTCACCAATGGCACGTAATGAACAAGAGAACAACACAAAAAGGGATTTTCTGTCGCATGAATCTAGTTGATTGCCTTTCTCCCGTTCCAGTTTGAAAAGTAAAAAACGAACTGGTTAAGTTAAAGCGCTTATTTAACGGTTAATTCCATTGGAGGTCATCGTTTTTAGTTCAAGAAGGGAGCAAAGTAGCAACTGGCTCCTCGCTAATTATTAATTGCAGCGGGCTAATTAAAATCGTTGGGATTCTGTTTATCCGTTCCGTTCTCCCCAAATAAGGGTACTAATTACCGTTGCGCCCGCGTAGTTTAATTACGGCATTAATTAATTATGAAAGCTTCATTGTATCAACACCTAACGCTATTTAGATAATGCTCTGTGCTATTTCGCAGGCGGCGCCGTTCATTATTTCCTAATTTTCGGGTATTGCTTAATTTGTTTTCGCGAAAATTAGTTGGCGGCGGTAAATTTATAACGTCAAAAAGTTTTGGGAAACTTTGCCGGAAATTAACTATGCCTCTGACAAATATGAAATACGAAATGACTTTACGGGCCTGGCAATGAAAATAGATTGCACCGAAAGGGTTGCAAATTAGATCGACGTCAAATGTTCAGCGCGTGTTTTGACACGGTCTTGTTCAATTAATGGACATTTTAATCACCTCCATTGCTTTTAACTTGATTTATTTTAGATCGCAACACACGGGCAGGCTTTCACTTATTCACCTTATTCGCGCCTCTATTGCGTTCGCATTAATTCAATATTCACTCAGTTCCCGACAACGGTTTTCTCTTTTGTCCACACAGTGATCTGCGTCAGTCACTCGGCCTGAATATGTGTGCCCCTTTATTTGACAAGGGATTTCTCCACATTTCCACACTTTAAAATGCCGCCGGATCCCAAACTTCTGTCAACCTTAGTTTAAAACCTTTTAATAATTCCACACTTTCACAGAACCTATCGTTTAAAACCTCTTCTATTATTAACAGGGATAAGCGAAGGGTAAGAGTTCGCTGTTTCTCTCCACTTTCTGCCTGATGCGATTTGCTTACTTTGTTTTACCATATTTTATTTAACTTAACCACTTTTCAAACGTTGAACAGTATTCAAAAGAGCTTTCGCGACGGCCGCTAATTAAAGCTGGGAAAATTTTCGGACTTTTAGGAAAATTTTGCGAAAACCCAATTTTTGTGGCGCAGTCAGCAGCAGCATATTTTTGTGGCACATCGTCTATGATTTTGCGGGTTAAATAATTGATCACTGAACTGGTAACTAAAAGCCAAATACGCAGCTACTTTTCTATAGTGGGAAATTCGGGGCAAATCGACTTGTATGCGATTGTCATCCATTACGAGCAGTGTCCGAGGATGTTCTCGTCCAGAAATTGCAATCCGATTGGTGGCCGGATTGCCAATTTGACACCCTAAAAGCCCCTGAATTATTTAGGAGCCGACAGAAGCAATACCCTGAATAATATACGCTGACACAGGTCTAGTGTTTAGAACGTTAAATATTTACGGCTACTTTCAACAACCTGAAATCTTTTTTTGCTTTATTCTACTAGTCTTTTTTCAATTCAGTTAAACTTCCATTGCAACTTTAAAATGGACAGAGGAACATTTGATTGAAAATCATTAGTACTTATCCGTTTTGCCCACACAAACTGCTGGCATTATCTCAAGATATTACTAATAGCAAAAATTAGTATTGAAAGAATGAAAATGTAGATTTAGTTTATTCTAATATCGTGGGCAAATTTTCAGTCAGTGGATGCTGGTGCATAAGCGCTGCAGAGCTACAGAGCTCCATTAGGCCGGATTTCCACCGGATCAGACCGGCCATAATCGTCCATGTTTTCATAGCGCACATAAAGTCATACCTAAAGTCATAATATACGAGTCGCCGAGCGAGCGATACATTTTGCTTTGAGATGAGAGCAAGATTTGAGATACGAGCAATCGCACACTACACCGCTGCACACAACCCCAAGATACGGGCGAATGTTGCTGTCGTGTGCACGTCTAATAGCGCACATAATGATATGTACTGTGCTTAAACAGAAGGAGTTGATAAAGGGTATAACGCTGCATAAAAAGCTACAAGCAAAGTGCAAACCACACAAGTGAAGCTACTGATCCCACAAGCTCTGTAAGTACTGCAGCGGTTAAACACTAGCCGCACTGTTTCCATGCCATTAAGTCGAAACTGTTCCCAAATCCAGAGAGAGATTGCATGTTAATGGATGAGACCAGACAGAAAACAGAACGACAACAAACAAAATAAAACGGGAATAAAAGTTACAAATTCGATTAGTGTCTCTTTAGTTGAGGGAACAGTATGGGTGACATCGTTTCAGACACCAAAGTTTCGGGACAATTACGTTAAAACGATTGTGTTCCCGATGTTGGCCAACGATCACTTGGAGGAATCGTTACTTTCGGAATCATCGGGCATTATTTTGTATGTTGAAAGTGCTTTAATTTTTTTTGATGACTTGGTTGGAAAAAAGCCCACTTTCAAACGCGGGAATTTAGAAAAGTCCATTTTTAACTTCATAATTTTTTTCGTTGTTTGTTGTTTTGTGCCGGAAATGTCTTGCTTTTTCATAAAACTTTCATTAACAATTGAAGAACTTTGGCAGGAAACTTATTGTGAGTTAAGAAAACGGGTTCTCGCTGCCGCATCTCCTTTAGGAATGTTTGTGGTTGATATGGGCGAAACGTCAGGTGAAAAATTCAAAAGACACTTAAGTAAGTAAGACTTCAGAAGTAAAGTAGTGATAACAATGCTTGATGGTTCTGCAATAAAAATTATCTATTTCCAATTTTGTGGGGAAATATCGGGAAAACCAGCCTGAAGATTCCGTACTGAACGTGAACAAAGCGACCTGTTTCAGCTAATGGTTAATGGCCCGAGATTCGGATATAAAAGATTAGTCAAAATAAGTGTAGGGATAAAGCAAGTTTAAAATGTAACATCTTTTTTCGATGTCGATTAAAACCGTAGCGATGTCGAGTAGTTCCCCTAAACAAACAGCCTCCACTTTTAATTACCTGTTCGGTAATGGACATACCATGTTAAACAGCTAACTGGCGCCGACCAGTGACAGTTGACAGTCGCCCCACATTGCGCCAACAAGATTTAAATCGAACCACGGCCATTTCAGTCCTCTTTTCGTTTGTATTTTGTATATTGGTCGTGTCGCTATCAGGAGCAACCGTGGTATCTTTAATTTTAATTTAAAGGTATCTTTTAATAGCCTTAATGGTATTAATGTAGCCCGTAATTAGGTACTGCCTCTTAAGTGGAACTTCTGGTTTCTTTGCGACCGTTTCGCCAGCAATTAAGCGCAATTTATCAATCGTGTGGATTACTCGCGACTTACCTCCACTTTGTTCTCCTGTTCTGAAACCACGTCTTCACTTGGGCGTCGGTCATTTTCAGCGTTTTGGCCAAAGCGGCCCGTTCGGCCGATGCCAAATATTTCTGCTTGTGAAATCGCTTTTCCAGTTCCGCTATTTGCAGTCTGGTAAATGATGTTCGGGGCTTCTTTCTTTTCGGTGGCGTTCGATTCTGGTACGGGTGTCCAATTCGTCTTGTCATGGGAAATGATGCTGGAAAAAATACACATTTTACTGTTCTATTTGCGAAAATTCAACCTTTATACACCATCTTGACGCAAAAAAACCTCAACACTCGATGGTGTTGACCACTTTGAGTTGAATTTTAAAGGTTTAGAAAGCAAGTCAACTGATAAAAACACTGTCGTATTCAGGGAGGTTAAAATCATTGGCGCAAACCTGCCTCATCCGAAAGTTTTGGCAAATACAGGGTGTTGGAAGTTTAATTTTGCATGCCCTGTTGCCATTGTTGAGAATCAGTATCTGTTTTTTAGACATCGACTAGGTATGTTGCAACTTCTTCAAAATACTCTTCAAATTCTCTAAAATCACTCGTTTTTTTCATAAGGATGTACTTTTGCTTCCTGTCCCTATCTGGTCTCGTTTCTCATGAAATCCACTTAGTATGAGAGACTAGGTTTGGGTAACACAGTGGATTTTCAGGTGTTGACGCACTAATACCAATACGGCTTGTCGCGTCAACGCTTTTTATGATGCAGTAAACTCATAATACGATAAATGTGTTGGAGATAACAGAGACCTTGTGTTACGTGATGTGTAGTGGTTCGTTAGCCAATGCTTCATGGGCTTTTAAGCGGTGCAGCGCGTTCAATCTCTTTTTCTTTGGTTTTACTGAGGAGAGACCATGACACACGCCGGTTGCGTGGTTTTAATGAATGGAATGAATGAAGTCGCAACATATTTTCTTTTGTCAAGCTAGTTGTCTCACAAGCGAATTTTCGTAGAAAAGATCCGATATTTGGATGATTTAACATGTGTCGGAAATGTAGCTGAGTATTTTGAGTACGATCTAGTTTTGGCTATCGGGAATCATATGATGACTGCGCGCGACCTTCACGAACTTGCAATCCGAAGTCTGACATCTTGATTGAGATTAAAAAACTGTTATTCAAGGTGTTACACCGTAAGGCGCGAGGTGTTATAACACATTGACGCACAAGGCGGCATCAACACAGTGTTACCCATACCTATGAGACCCTTTGAGTTCCCGCTGTTAATGAATCACCCCGCGTAACTCACTGTTTTTTGCTGAGTTTTTTTTTTATCAAAAATGGCTCAATTAAACTGTTTTCTTACGCTAAAGCTACAATAAGAAGTAAAATCTGTTACTCGAATTTACCTAACGCATTTAAAATAGACACATTTTATTGAAGATAATTTATTTTATTCATGGGACCGTTAAAATCCCTCTGGATCCAGAGCCCTGTCCATTATCCAATCATGAAGTAGCCCGTTTAATGGACTCGAAGGACGAGTTTAAGCGTCCGGCCTTGCGCTCAGATGGGTGAAAAATCACAAGCCGCAAACTTGGAAAGTGCATTTGGCATTTGAAAATAAACCCGAGCTCACGTGGGTGCGATCAATAACGTATCAAATGTTATGAAGTCACTTCAAATCCTGGCAGCGGCTTTTCTCGCTGCCTGCGAACTTTTAAACGGAGCATTCTCCAGAGACAAAATGGCGCCCGTTAAACTCCAGCTCTGGCTGCTCTAAAGTAATTCACTTCCCAGAATATTCGGAACGCCGTATTAAAATTCTTTCGAGTTATGGCCGCGGTGGAAGGAACCGATGTAAACGAGCCGTTTTATATACAAAGTTACACCGACACGCTTTGAGAAAAACACCCGTCACGTAAGTGGGTGAATTCGGAAATCTATGGCTTCTGGATGGGCTTTGAGGCTTCACTTTGCATGCCAAAACGTTTAGAGTGGATTTGTTCTCGATGTACCAGTCTCGGTTATGGATGAGTGAAGGAGAACAGTTTTGAGACATGGAATTATGGTTTGAGGCTTTGGAGGCTTTGGATTTGAAGGATGTTCTGCCTATTGAAAGGCCACTTTCAATGCCGATTTAAGTTCTTAAATGGTGATATTTTGGTGTTTTTTTGGGTTATTAGGGCGTTGTTCAATTCTTTTAGTGACTCGATGGTTTCTCGTGCAAGTGTTTCTGTTCCTACAGATTTGCACGGTTCGGTATTGAAAATCTAAAATTCCGTTCGTGCAACTCCACCAATAAAACCCTAAAAAAGCAAAAGTCAAGTGCTTCGTCACCTTTTGATCGGCATTTTCATTAAAACCATCTTGAAACTCTCCATTTCATAACACTTATCTGCTCCTTTAAAAGGACGAGCGTTATATAGATCCATTAAGAATACTTTGTCGTATACACGTAATTTTATACCATAATTTCGCCAAGAGTGCTGATGATAGCGCTCAGTAAAGTTATTGAGTCGTTATAACGGTGATATCGTAAAGTGTTTTAGCACATTACCCATTCCCTTGTTAACCGCCGAAATGGAGGGGTGTGAAAAGAGACGAAGAGCCGGAGGGCGAAATCAAATAATTTTAAATTTTGCGTCAAATGTTCCTGTTGTTTGTGTGGCTTTTCAAAATAAAAGACTTTCTCAACAATTTCTTCGCCAAAGTCCCGCCACTGTCCAAACATAAATCAAGCAGGTGACGGTTGGTCTTGTCTCTAAACAGACTCCCAGTAATGGATCCGAATGGCATCGTGTATTTTTTAAATGCGATATGTAAGGATTATGATAATAAATTAAATTGAATCGTTCCGTGATGTATAGATGCTTTTAATGGTTTAATAGACTTTCAAGTCAGGTAAATATGCAGGCATTTCAGAGAATCCAGGTACTGAATCGAACACTGGAGGCTGTGATAAATTAATTAGGGTTCTTAAAGTGCATTAAAAGATGCTGATGTGGGTTTCTGGTCGCTTGTTTACATTTAAACTGGGCTTATGCTAATAATCTGCTTCTAACGGGGCGATGTGGTGTAGGATAAACAGAGACTCTTCAAAGTGCGCCCTTCTGTATAGTACCTATGCAAAGAATATATCCTCAACTAGACTAGCTGATATAGGATGAAAGTGAGGCCCAAATAGTCCCCAAACTAATGTTGCCACCAATTTACCTTAATTTATTCATAATTCAAGTGGCTCGCTTGAACAAAATGTGTTATGAATAATATAGCACGCGACGTACAGTGCATTCTTAATAGCATAATCATTATAATAACACAGCTGATTAGTATCATCGGAGCCGATGGCACATGGCGGACCGCCATCTACTTTCTTGGTAGGTGGATGAGATAATATTCATAAAATATTTGATCACGTGTTCGTTGTTCTTTTGTCAATGTGTTATTGATTGATTAATTTCGGTTCACTTGAGTGCATTGTCTCAGCGATAACGAGCTACCGAAGCTGAAGCTCCCTATTGAATAGCATTGCTTGAATTATTCAGCTACATATGGCTATTAATTAATGGCCGGACAAACGTCTTTAGCAATGATACGCTTTACTCACTAGGGGGCTGATAATGGTTATGAGTTGACATGCACTAACTAGTTGTGATTAATAAAACATTTGCTTGCCAATTATGATACTAATTCCGTTTTAATTAGACGGCCGGTTTTATGCGATTTTTCAACGCATATCAATCAGCATGTCGATTCCAATTTAACAAGTCGGACAGTTGACATGAAGCATTATTCCCATGTAATGCGCTTCTCATAGCTTTCGTTTCATCGGCTCACCGCGAACAACCATGATGAATTCATTTTGATAGCAGCCGGGATTTTAATAGCTCTTTACGATTAAGTATGTTCTTTTATACCTCAGCTTAGTACATCATAAATAAGTTTAATGCCTCGTCCCATCTTCGAGGATGGTGGCATAATTTATACGTGATGCCTTTTGCCTTTATTGTTTGGCTTATTGAAATGTGCCCAAATGGCACTTAAACAATCTTTGCGGTTTTACAACTAAGTTAATGAAAGGATTAATAAGATTTACATGACTATTTGTTGGGAATTTTCCCTACCAGACCAAAATTAGTTCATCAAACTCAACTGAAAAGAGTTAATGATAAAAACGAGACATCCCGAAATTGAAATCAGCCGTTAACAGTAAAAGAGCTATTAAGAGGCCGTGCGTATCGAAATAATGCAATTAATCATGATCGTTTTAAGTTGCCTATAAAGCAAAGACAAAACTGATGCACTTATCAGTTGTTTAATGCAAAACAACATAAAGCTTTCAAGCGTGATAACAACGGGCTTTCTTGCTAAACAACAACGAAAAAATGCCCCTTTAATGTAAGGCGAAATTTATTGGCTTGGACCGAATGGATTTAATTAAATCGAGGAGGCCAGAAATGTTTACAGATTTATCTACAACGTTAATGAGCCTCATTAATCAATGATCAAGTTTTAAAAAATCTGCATTATGTTGTTAACATTCAGAATGAATAGGAAATATACCAAGGTGGAGTGGGGTAAGTGCATCCCCAGTTTTTAGTCATTTTAGCTTTCACTCATACTTTAACCCATATTTAAATCAACGAATAAAAAAAATATATTTTATAGTCCAGTAGTCAGTTGCGTTTGTAAGTGTTCGAGTGGCGTTGATGGTAGGGAAACGGAAGCGGGATTGTCCGTTGGTCCTTGTAAGACAAAGGGGATTCAGTATGGTCCAGTTGTAGAGGGTTGTTTGTCCATTGTCTGTAGATGTATGAGTCTTTCCCGAAATCTTTGTCATGTTTGTGCGTTCGTATAGTAGTTGGGTGGAGGGGTTGTGTAGTGGGTTTTGGGGGTGTCTTATTCGTGTTATTAGTCTTAGTGCAATTTGTTCTGTTATTTGTATATAACGTTTGTCCTTTCTGTTCCGTTGGTCATGAGTATATGTCCATAGTCTAGCAAGGGTCTACAGATAGCTTTATATATTTTGGTGGCGGTGTTTGTGCTAATTCCTCTGTCTTTGTAAGTTAGTGATCGGAAGTGTTTTGTTCTCTTTATTGTTTCTGCCCTGATGTTTCGTATGTGTTTAGTGAGTTTAAGTTTGTGGTCAATTGTGATTCCAAGGTATTTTACGTTCGTCGTTTTTTGGTTTGTGTCGTTTGGCCGTCTGCAGTTATCGTAGGGGAGTCAGCGTTGAGTCTAGTGGTTTGTGAGCAGAAGTTGGTTTTTTTTTGACGCGTTTAGGTGTTAGTCTCCATTTATAAAACCCATGTCATTGTGTTGGTTGTTAGTGTTTGGAGTCTTTGAGCTGCTCTCTCAGTGTTTTGTCATGTACGATAAGTGGCCGTGTCGCCTGCGTATTGTAATATCGTATGCCGATCTGTCGATTTGATTTTTGTCTGGTAGATATGAAAATTTCTCTCATATTGGATTAATAAGAACCCGGTGTGTGCACGTACCCCCACTCGACCTTATTGAACTATCGAAAAAATTTTGATAATTTATTATGAAACATCCTGAAAAATGCTGCCAAAAAAAGGAGATTATTAATTTTGTCCTAAATTTTAATAACAAGTGCTTAAAACTTTAGCGGATCATGTTTTGAACAATCAATGATTGTCGGGTTTTAGAGGTCGTTTCGCTAGCACGCATGGTTACCATCTTCATGATGTTTGTTCGCATCCAAAGCGAACACACACTAAAAACCCGAGCGTCATCCCAATGCTTCTAATAATGAATTTACTTTCAACACTTTTGGGTCACTTTAAATAAATGCCTGATTCTTAATGAATGCAAGCTTATGAATATTAAATAATATCAAATCAATAAAATGCATGTCCAAAAAGTAAAAGAACGATCCATTAAGGTTGTGTGTCAGTGAAAATGCTACTAAGTGATTTTAAAAGTTTAACTGATTTCGAATCGCTGCAAACGACATATAAATTTATTATATGCATTTTAAAGCGAATTATTTTATTTAAAATTCCTGTTTAGGTTATTATCCCGTTTCGCCTGATCGTCTAGTACGAAATTCATTATTTCAAATGCAAAAGGAATAATTCAATTTGTATGAATGCGCCGGATTTAATACAAATTAAATATATTAATAAAACAATGCGCTTTTAAGCAAGCCTTTTCGTATTAAATGGAATTGTGCGAATAATCATTATTTCAAATACGATGCAGATGTAATTAGTGCGCCTAGTTTGTTGCAAATGATAACAATTATCAAACAATTAATGTTGAGAGTTGAGAAAAACGTGTTTAATTATGCTGGCAGCGTAGTTTTCTAATCAATGTAGTTAGAACCAATTAAAAAATATTTCCCTCTGTAACAATACGTAATTAGAATCCTTCTAGACAAAAGAAATGAAACAAACTTTTATTAAATTGTTGAATTAATTTACATTCCAAACCAACGACTGGAAAACGATCGTTTACAAATTAATTAATTCGTTTTGCCAAACACTTGCAAACAGTGACAAAATTCAAAGCAACAAGCTACTAATTAAGTGTTGTTTGTACCTAGGTAAGATATACTTGCCAATTTAGGTAATGATTGATAGTTCATTAAAAAGATGAATAAAGGCTTTCGATTAATTGGCATTAGAACATGGACAATTTGCATTTGCTTTCGCATTCGTGGGGATTAAACCTCAGGAATTACTTAACAAAGTTGATTACCTTCTGAGAATGTTAATTCCAAGTAATGTGCGCTTATTACTAGGCTTAGTTTAATTGAACAGCAATGATGATGATTGGTTTTCTTGCATTTTTCCCCTGATATTGAAGTGTGGTCTTTTCGTCATATTTCTGCACTTTACTGGGAATTGTACAGCATGCACAGTTCCTGCGGATGTTGCATGTTCAAACGTGCCACGATCAAAAAACCAGATACAGAGCATAATCAGTGTAATAAAACAAACATATTTAATTATCGTTTGAAATCAGCAATTATTCCATGTAGAACAATGGCATTACATCATTTGAAACCACGTTGTTGCAAACACTATTAATATACATTAAAGCTAAACTATTATACCGCCATTATTACTTGGGGCCTATTATTGTGTATTATTACTCTCTCGATACTTTAGGCCGTCAGATGGTAATCTAAAAAAACCTATTACCGCGCCCGTTCTCATTGGTTGATTTCTTATGATGTTTTTACGTGTGGTTAATGTAGCAGAGCTGAAATGTCCCATTTTTATTATAAATCAACATGGAGGATAATAACAGTACGCTGCCCTCAACGTGTCTTAACTTCTTTAGGGGTGGATGATGATGGTTGAATTAATCATGAAAATTATGCAAGGACTTTGAAAATATCCTGAGTTTGAGTTTGACTTGATATCCTGAGACTGCGTTTTGAGATTGAAAACTAGATTTCATTTGTTGAAACCGGATTTTTGCTTTATTTTAAAAGAAGCCGATTCAATTCCTTGTAAAATCAGCTAATTTGTTTTTAAACCCGTGCTTACCCAAAAATTAGGTCTGACTTAAGAAGCCTTAAGCGGAGACCAATGGACATTTTCTTAGTTGCACTGTCTTATCTGCAAGAATGGTGTATTCTAAAATACTATTTCTGTGCACATTTAAGCAGATAGAAATTAAGCCGTCGGAAAATAATTTCTTTATGGACGTTTCGCAATCATGTTGTGGGGTGCATCTTCAGAGTGGTGCTGTGCCGAGCAGCCAATGCAAGCCAAAAATTAATTCTTCGTGGAAAAAAGCTACTTTTTGAGACGGCCTAAAGCCCCAAAAATCACCAGTTTCATGGTCGCGAGCGACAAACTCTTTTTGGTGCAAATTAAGCTTGGCAACTCTTAGCGCTTTGTTTTATGTAAATCAACTAAGTTAAGTTAAGTGTTTGTTTTTAAAACACTCAGGGCCCTATTTCTAACTATTCCGTTCAAAATTAAAGGCTTAAAATGAACATTTTTAACGGTCCGTTTATATCGTAATGGAATTCCGCATTACTATTCTGTATTCCTACGTGAATTTAACATTCCGTTAAAAATATATTTTACGGCCGTAAACAACTGCAACCGTAGAGGGAAAAGGTTGGTCATCGTTGCATTGTCTTCTGTAGGAAAGTCTGCTTTATAGTGCAGAGGAGTTTTACATTTTGTGCCATTTTCACAATTTTTTTGTGAATTTTGTAGTCTCAGTCATTTTTCCTTCGCTCGCGTTTTACGAACTGTTAACAGCAAAAATTGATTGCTGCTAAAGCCAGTAGAGGCAAAGTTTCGGGTCTTGCTGGGTTTAATGCAGGAAAGTCTGCTCTATAGTGCAAGGGAGTTTTAAATTTGTCCCCAATGTCAGGATGTTTTTTTGTGAATTTTTGAAATTCAGTCATTTTGCTTGCCGTCTTTTATGCAACTTTTAGCGCAAAAATTGATTCGTGGCCAAATCAGTAGAGGCAAAGTTTGGCCCTTGCAGTGTTTAATGCTGCTAAAGTATACTATAGAGTGCAAGAGTTAAATGCACCATTTTCCAGGATTTTTTTGTGAATTTTTTAGGTTTCAGTCATTTTTCTTAGCCTTCTTTTATGCAACTTTTAGCGCAAAAAATTGATTCCTACCAAACCAGTAGAGGTAAAAGTTTGGGTCGTTGCCGTGTTTTATGCAGGAAGGAAGTCTGGTCTAGAGTGCAGAAGAGTTTTAAATTTGACATTTATTTTTGTGAATTTTGAAGTTCAGTCATTTTGCCTTGCTGTCTTTTACGCAACTTTTAACGCAAAATTAATTCATGCCAAACCAGTAGAGGCAAAATTTTGATCGTGGCAGTGTTTTATGCAATAAAGTCTACTTTATAGTGCAAGGGAGTTTTAAAACTTGCGCCATTTTCAGGATTTTTGTGTGAATTTTGAATTTCAAAATCATTTTTCTTGACGCGTTTTACGCAACGTTAACGCAAAATTTGCCCTATTTGTGTGAATAAACACAGACCGTTCTTTGTTTTTTATTCAGGTTTTATTGTAAATATAGAAGAAACTTTGCATTTTTCATTCAAAAACTTGAAGTTCAGCTGAGTGAATAGTTTGCCCAATTACAACACATGGACGTTATCCCAATTGGGCAACACACCGAAACTCTATTAGCATGAATTAAAAATTCTCCCTAATGTATCAGCATTGAATTGAACTCGAAATGACACACAAACAAAAATTATAGGTCTTCATCTATTATGGGTAACGCATACATAAAATATTGTCAGAATGAGACTCATTATTAAAATAGCTTTCAAACCATTATAATCGCCATGAAGAGAACACATTGGCTTTCAATTTAATATGATAATGTCAGTTCCAGGCATGTTAGTGCGGATGTAAAATTTATCGCTCCATACCAAGTATGACAACTTGAATGGTATGGTAAACGGTTTTTTCTCTGTTATCGATTGGTTTGCTTGGAAATTCAAAAGCAAATTGTGCATTTCTAGTCTAAGAGTGCAAGTTTTCAATGTTTATTTCCGATTATTCTGGTTTCGGATACATTAAACAAATGAATGACCGAAAAGGAGTACAAAGCATTTGTTGTTTGAAAATCAGTCTTGTTTAAAATAGCATTTCCATTGCTCAAAATTATCTGAAATAGACTTTTGAGAAAACTAGCGGAACTGGAGTGTTTGAAAAGCGCCCAGTTTTATTGCGCGTTGTGTAAAAACAGTTAAAAATGTTATTACATTTTCATCCAAATCTTCCTCTTCATGCGACTGTTTATTCAGGCTCCAGCGCTAAAAGTATTTAGTCCATTGCTTTCCAAAGGGACTCATGGTCTCGCCATATTTTTGCCTCGGATTTTCTAGCTACGATGTTCGATTTGGCAGCTTCCTATTATTTTTAATTTAATCATTCTTCAAATGTTTTCTTAATTGCCTTCGTTTATTCAGATAATAAGTATTTCCTAACTGTTATGGTCCTTCGAGCCGGATGACGTGTGATTCTTAGGACATGGCGCTGCTGTCGCAAAATTCGTCGTGGTTATGGGCCATTTCGCTTCTGTTGTTGATTCTACCAGTAAAGACTATATATACTTTTTTTACATTCTTCACAAAATTTACTAATTTTAAAGTAAAAGTTAGTAGATACCTTAAATTTCTTCCTCTGAACTACTCTTTACTCGCCGAATTAAATTCAGGAAACATTTTTGAAATTTCAAAAACTGGTTTTAATTCTTTTGATGATTTTTTTTAAGGATTCCGGACCCGCTGCACTCGCTTTCTATCAATTAGTCTGATATTGGGAAAAAAACCATTCCTCCATGCACTTGATAAGACATAAAAACTCTCATTTTTAAATTTGGTAACTTAAAGTCCAGGTGGAAAATGTTGTTGAGGTTCCAACGTTAAGGAAAAGTAAAATTTAAAGACACAAACATTGGAAATGGTGAAACGGGGATGCAGTTTAAGGGTTGAAAACCGTTTTTTGGCGATTTGCGGCGAAACGTAACCTGCCACTGTGCCAGCGGAAAACGTTCAATAGCAGAGTTGTAGATAATCTAAAACTAAAACTAAAAAAAATTTGTAAAAGTATGTTATTTTTGGTGTCGATTAAGCATTATTTTTTCGTAGTTCAGGAGACGACTAGTTTTCGAGTTATATACATTTTTCGAAAAAACTACCTTTATCTTCCACGAACAATTGTCTTGATGTTTTTTGTGTTTCGAAAGTGTATAAGTGGTCATTTTGATAGTTATAATATCTACTTTAAAAGCAGGTCACGTTTCGCCGCAAATCGCAAAAACCGTTTTCAACCCTTAATCTGCATCCCCATTTCACCAGTGTTTTCGTGTTTAAATTATATTTTTTCTTAAATTGGAACCTCAACAACATTTTCCACCTGGTGTTGCTTGCGAGGGCCTAAAACATTTACCTACAAACTTTTTAAACTTAACACCGGTGTCTATCTGTTTAAAAACTAGATTTTTTAAAACTTTTTTGGATTTTTCAAAAATTCTGCGTTATTTATTTTTTACCCATTTGCCAGATATTAAAACAACGCTTCCTTCCATTGCATTTTGATCATAAAGTCTCATTTTTGCGTTTCGAAAATTGGACATTGTGAGTCCAAAATCTGGAATAACCACCTTTTTTCTGCAAAACTCTTCATCTTTTCCCATTATAGATCAGCATAAAAACGACATTTTCTTTCAATTAAAATAATCTTACCTGCAAGTCGATCTTTAACAACTTGAGAAGCAAAAGCGGCAGCAGCGGCCGATCGTTGAAGCACCGGATCCAAACTGAGTGTCCATGGATTAAAAACGGCGGTACCCGGAGGACTGCCAGGTCCTCCCATCGGTCGATGGGCCGGAACCCGCAAAACACCATGCCCATAAAATCCCGAAGGAACAAAACCTAAAGCACTACGCGGTTGGAAAATGCCCGCCGGGTTCTGGTAGAGGGTCCCGCCCGTGTCAGTGTCCGTTTTGTGTTCGAAATTTTTCCCTAACAAGTTCGAAATACTAAATGGTAGAGCGCTTTTCGTTGAGGTGTGTGAGGAGGTTTCATTGTCCGGACTACTGCAATGGCTACGCAAACTGCGGACATCACTATCACTGTGCGATAACCGGGAATCGGTGTCCAGAATGTTGATTTCGTGGTCTTCTTCAGTCAGTTCGTGGTCGGACATTGTCTCCGGATGATTTTTTTTGCTCAATTTACTATCAAATCGTAACCAATTGAACACATTCGTTTCATCTATTAATCTTCGATCAGCATAATTAAACCTCTGACTAACAGTCTCAATCGAACTCGATGTAGTCAAAAGCGCGAACGCAGCCCAAGCGAAAAACCTTCTCTCAGTTACTTCGAGCGAATGTCAACTGTACACACTAGCCACCAACTAAGCGGTTGCCATGGCACCAACGGCGTAGTTAACACGGATCCAACATTGGCCAGATTGGCTGTTGTGGCTCCTCCCATCCCATTCCCCATTGGATTAACTGATTCCAACTAAATTGAATATCTTTCTGTTAATTTTTTTGGGGATCAGGTAAGCGATTTGGTATGTTCGTTCGGTTTCTGTTGCCCGCCGTTTACACAGCCTGAAGTGAAGAAGTGAGTGGTTAACTCACTTTTTTTTATTTGCTTCCCTGGTGGAAATCCGAAGTAGTTTTGTAGCAGGAATTGGCCATTTTCACTAGACACTGGACACTTTTCTTAGCCAATTGTTTTACAATAGTGAAACGTTTTTTCTAACCTTTTTCTAGTAGGTGGTAAAAATGGGCTAGTGAAACTGGGTATTTTTAGGCCAAGATTTAGATGTGATTATTCGAAACGTAAATATGCAGCTATAAAACCATTAAAACTATTTACATTTTCAGGAACTCCAAAGTGTTGTTCTTCTTGAAATTCATCACATACACTTCTGATAAAAGTTGTATTGCACAGTTCTGTTTTTTCAAATCATTTATTGCATCATCATTTAAACTGCACGAGTTTCACCACTCACACGGAAACTTAACTTGAAACGTTTTCCAAATTCAACAGAGTCCGTCTACAACAGTCCGTTTTAGGACTGTTGTAGTCCTCAGTCTGTCAACAAACAGTCCGTCAACAGTCCGTTTTAGTCAACACAACAGTCCGTTTAACAACAACAGTCCGTCTCAAAGTCCGTTTTAGGTTATTGAATGTCAATAGTCCAATAGTCCGTTTTAGGTCAACAGTCCCAACAGTCCGTTTTAGGTTATTGAATGAACGAAATAGAGGTTAGGTGTTCTTAAATTCACGAAACAGTACACCAAAATTTGGGCAAAAAGTGCTTGTTGCGTTAGTATTAACGACTAATTTTTTCATTATCATTTTGGACATTTTTTGGCCATTTCATATTTAATTAAAAATGAAGTGATTTCCTATAGGTAGTGAAAATGGGCATGTCTAATGGGAGTTCTGAAATTTTTATTATATCGCTTTTCACTGCTGTCCAATTCTTTTGCAATATTTTTTTTTGCTAAATGCAATGTAGCGCTTTTTGCGCAAAAATAAACATTTGAAATTCGTTACTTTTGCTGTAGTTCTTGCTTGCGCATGCATTCATTGCTTAATTAAAAAAGTAGGGTTGCAATTTTTGAAACCCTTGCGCTTTTGAGACATTTGATTTAAACACACATTTTCAACAAAGCAAATGTTAGGAACAAAGACATTTTGAATTTTCTCTGATTTTCTGCATTGTCCTTTGCTATTATTTTCAGGGTGTAGCAACTTCAAGCGATTGAACCGGCTTGCAGCAAAAGCAAGCAAGTCAAGTGTTTTGTTTCAAGAATTAATTGTCATTTTTTTAAGGCGAACCTCTTTTCTTTTATTTCTCGTCGGAGCCATTTTGATTTTCCAAGAATCGCTGTCCAATTATGTTCGCTCGACTGTTTAATAAACGAATCCCTCTCCTTATAATCTAATTAACCAGAACGTGTCGGACGATTCTATTACATTATTCTTAAACTATGTTTTAATTTTTCAGGCTTTTTTTTTTAGTTGCAATTTTAATCTGAATTACCTACTTCCCGCTAGGTGAATAAATCGAATGTTTTTGTTTCAGGCTTGGATGGACATCGGACTCTTCTCCAAATGGATGCAGGGGTTTCTTCAAGCAGTAAGTTTTTTGAAAATATTTTTAATTTATAAATTGCATTCCAATTCAAATTGTGGTATTAACACAGTTCTTGAGCACACGGGTTAGTCGCCAGGCAATTTATAGAACAGTCAACGATAATGCGAACCCCAATTAACATTTACCGAGTTATAAAATAACGGAACAAAGACAAATCCATTAGTTGCGCAGGCAAGTGAATTTTATCGGGACCCAAATTCGTATCTGGACAATAAAGTCGTCGAGTTAATTGAAGTTAAAAAGGGTTGCATACATATTTGATAACGATTTAACAGCTCCTGTTGACTTTATACAGTTTCTACATAAATATTATTGGATGCCGAGACGGGCCCTCGCGGCCCGTTTGCCTAATTATTAAAATGGCAGCCCGAAAAAGAGGGAATTAAATTTTAAAACAGGCTATAGATTTTGTCGCGTTATCTTCAATTCGCCGTTGAGCGCTTTTTCAGATGGGAATTGTCTTTGTTGCGTGGAAAATGTCCCGGGAGCTAATTGAAAATTATAATTAGGACTCCGAATGTCTATCTTTGAATCGAACTTTGGCACCGTCTGCTCCAGATTTTCGAGGGATTCTTCTAAATAATTTTGAAGCAGATTTAAGTATCCTTCCGTTTCTTCAGGATACTTGTTCAAATACAGTCGCTCCGCAGCACCGGAGTTTCTCTGACTCAAAATAAAACTTGATAACATATGAAACTTTGCATTTAAAAATCTTCTCTTCATTCTTTACAGAGACAAAAACACTTTTTTTTTCGTAGGTATAAGAAATCTTGTAGTTTGTTTAATTTAGTTCTCTACATTTCTACCGCTAAACGCAAGAATGTTCTGAATTTTCCCAATAATAATTTTAAAAAAATGATCAAAACATAATTAAACTTAACATGTTATGCATCGTTGAATTCAGAATAAAAGGGGCTTTAAAATTAGCTGTTAAAAGATTTGCAAAGATGATGATGGTTTCTTGGAGGCGAAACGTTCATTCAGTAGCATAAAACTGACAATGTATTTCTTTCGCTGGCTTAAAGTTACTTGTGAGAACGCGCAGTCGGGCGCAGTCGGTTTTGCTCTAGATTTGTTATTAAGGCCAAAAAATAATATAATCGAAATTCGTAAATTTCGTTTTTTTTTAAGACATAATCAATCAAGTTGATCAACTTTTTTCCATTTAACCATTGTTATAGGAGAAATATCATCGCTAAGACATTGGGTCAGAACCGTCCTTACGACACTAAAACTTTAGTTCGGCTGAGTGTTTTCACTTCAACAACCGCTCCATCCACCTACTGATTTTCTACTTAATTGTTTTCAAATAATTTCGATTCAACCGATAATTTGTGCCGCTTTGAAACACAATGGCCAGTGGGAGTGTTACCGGCCGCTGCCATTTATGAAAAATCACAAGACAGTCAGTCCTCTTTGCACGAACAAATCGATAATCGCTGGCAATTGCCCATGTATAAAGTTAATAATTTAGCATAAAGCAGTTGCCTCTTCCGTTTTCATCTCATCGCTCATTAAACTTAATTATCCATTTTCTTGGGGAGATCGAGCCTGTCGGCCAATGATAGCTTCGGAGCGGGGCCGATGGAAAAAGGGTTCCGTACTTCAAATCGAACTGCTAATTAACTTAATAGCAGACGGTGAATATAAATTTATTTCGCTGTTGTATTCACGGTCTTTCGACATTCGTATAATTTCCTGATTGACTCTGATGTAAATCAGCCTAATTTCAACATTTCAGTTGTTTAGTAGACGTGGGCCTAGTGTGCAACATTTTTCGAGAAATCAAACATTTATGAGTCCATTTCGGTTTTTTTAATCTCGCTGTTTCATTCATAAGCGCAAATTTCCCATAAAGGCGGGCAGCAATAAAAAAGTTATTCGAAAAACTTTAATACCGACTCACTGCGCGTTTCGGTCTTAAAAAAAATCTCAGCAGCGTCCTGGATAAATAAAAGATTTGGCGGGCAGGAGAGGCGTTCAGAGCCCAGTACTAAACTTTAATATTGCTTTATTTGCCGGCCTCTCACAGGTCAAGTGTTAACTAAATTAGTTTCTTGATCCGATTTGTATTCCGGTATTGCCTACGTTTTGGTATGGCCTGGGGAATTGCTACTTTTCAGTAAGAAATTGCCAGTCAAACCATCTTCTCGGCCTTTCCTTTGTTTCGCTTCTTTTGTGGGGAACGAAGGATCGCTTTATGCAATTTTAATTCTAATACAAGCAATTTTGCTTAAATGCATAACAGGTCTGGGGTCGCTTTTCCAAGCAGCCGAATTTATCGTTTTCCATTCCAAATAAAATCCAGTCGATGCTTGTTTTTAGCTGCAGAAGCAGCCAAGTTGAATATGGTTGATTTACATCCGGCTCAATTTTTTAATACCTCATTTAAGGTCGAAACTGGTGAGTTTTAGGCCGAAGTGGAAAATAGTTTCTTCCGGACGTTGCATCTTCATGAAGAAATTCGTGTCCACGACGGCCTAGAAACCCCGAAAAGTCGTCAGTTTCAAGCAAAAGCCTCGAAAGCCCTTGAAGTGCTACTTTTTATGGGGCTCATTTAGGATTTTTTCAGGAAAAAATAAGAACATTTGATTGCTTATTTTGTATGTTTGTTGAAGAACCAGGTCCTGGTGCAAGTTTTTCCTCTACTCTTCCTTGCTAGACTTGGGTTTATTCTATATTTTTTGAAATTCTATTGGGAAATCGTCTGGCTCAGCTGATTTTTCGCTTTAAACAAGTCGAAGACGCGCTTTTTTATGGCTTTATATTACATATTTTTCAATATTCAGTTTTCTCCCTGTCCATGTAATTTTTTTTGCATTCCATCATCAACATAATTTTTCTCAATTTTCTCTCTCTTTGGTTCTTCTTGCCTACTACCTACTAATGATGGTGACGCATTCTTTAAACTTTGGTAGTCTTTGGTCTGTATTTTGAGCCTTTGAAGAAGTGAAGATTGAACTTTTCGGAGTATTTTTTGCAGTTTTTACAAGGTTTTACCACCTGAAGATGACGGTTTGCGCTCGGATAAGTTTTAACTTCTCCATACGCGATTAACTAGCAAGAAATCAGTTTTCACTTTCTACAATATGTTATTTTTTTCTTTTTTCCTTGAGTATAATGGTTGTATACTGGGTGTCCCACCGGGAACCACCGCGATCGATATCTGGCAAACTATAAATAGGAGAAATTTGAAAATTGGACAGTATACCAAAGTCATTGGGGGCAAGTTATCTAAAATTTTTCAAGATGGCCACACTTCCGGTTATACCGGAAGCAGGTATCAACTTGCTTATTTTAAATGGAACACCCTATATTTTATTTTATTTTTAGATTCTGCTCTAAATTCTAAATATATTTCATGTATAATGTCCTATACCTAGGTCAACTATTTTGGATTTATTTCAGATTTTATGTAAAAAAATACAGTTGCAGGCACTACAATAATTATAATTTTTCCTATAAGGGAATATGTGTTACTTATTTTGAGTCGCATTCCTTATTGAAAGGAGATTTTCAGATTCCTTCTCCTAGTCCAAAAATTATATTACTGTCGAACCGTTCAAGATTCTCACGTACTTTCCCAGGAAATGTTCCAATTATTCCTGAATTTTCATCTTTATATAATTGCATTTTTTTTTGTCTACATAGGATAAGATGTGACTATCCATACAACGGCTCTCTTCCCTTCCTGTTCATTTACTTCTGCAACCCATTACTTCCAGCCTCAATCCTTCCGTTTCTTGATTAAATCGTACACATTTCTTCCGCGCGTAGGTACTTACTTTTGGTGTTTACTGTGTTAATTTTCAACTCATTCCTTGTCAGGCTCTTTTCCAGATTTCTTTGTTATTTAATTCTACGCTGTTCCTTCGGTGATTTGAGAGCTTTTTTCAAAATCTCGCTTATGAGCGAGAAAAAGTGTTTCCTCTCTTTCGCTAGGGCAGGCCCCTTCCTCTTGAACCGCTCTAGAAACACATTTGGATTTTGAATCATTATGCTGGATTTATAAACTCTGCAGTTGGTGTCTTCGTCGTTCGTGCAGTTCGCATTTACGTTGGTCCACCCACGTTGAATTGTGCACCATCTGCAGAGTTTATAAATCCAGCTTCAAGCAGAAAGCTTTAGGTATAGTAAATTTTGTCTGTAAATTTAGCTTCATTTGTAGGACTAATTGGATGACGATTTCTAAAGTTTTCCGAATTTTTCTTTCCAATATCTGAACAAAAGCACGCGAACAATGTGAAACAACGTCTTCATACTGAGGTAAAAAAATCTGCGGGAATTGAAACTATTGACATTTCTTCTCCAAAAGATCAATACGCATGAGAAAAGTGTAGGCTCTAAAAGAAAATCGTGTAAACCAAAGCGTGTCATTGTAAACGTTTGGCGGCACAATAGAGTGGGCGCTAAATAATTGATGGGGCGCATTTTATACAAATGGTAGCATAGAAGTTAGCGCTGTTAAAATGGGGAGAGGTGAGCAAATATCAAAATATCCCCGGGTAGCATTGTTCCCAACCCAGCTCCCCCGTTATGCCGAACAGCGCGTATTTTCCATAAAGCGGCGTTTTTTTCTCTCTCCTATCAAGCTAGCGAAAATAAATTGACGTTTTTATTTTGATATCAATTTGGGCCCGGGCATCGTGCTGAATGACTCAGGTGGACGAATCGTGTGCATTTGCATCGATCCTAAATGTCATTTAGTGAAATTGCTTTGTTCGGGCATCAGTTAAAGGTCTCGTTATTGTCTTCAATTGTAAAACTCCATTATGTTTGCGGTAAAACCCAGGATGGAGCCTTTGGGTCAGCTTATTATTTCTCCATCAAATCGATAAAAGAAATGAAATAGCATTCGATTTTTCCCGCTGGAACAGTTGAGGAAAATACGACAATATGACATAGCGCGGTATTATTAAATCCGATGATTCTATCCCGTAATGGCTTCAGTCATTTTGGTTCTCTTCAGCCAGCTCGAAAATAACAAGCCTGTAAACCTGTAAGTATGGCCAGGTAAATGCTTCTAATGACGTTTTAAAGTGTGGAGACAACAGTGTTTTTTCTCTCCGATCTGTCCCGACTCTTCTAAACGTTAAAACAAATGTGTTCCGACGATTAGGGTTTGATTATATGGTGAATCCGAGTATCGTGATCCGTTTTAGCTGGGGTTGAAATTGGTCACGAAATTGATAATAGCAAATTTCTTCTTGTTCTCAGAAAACGCGTTCCTTGAAGTAAAAGGGTCATTATTTTTCAAATTGTCTTTCCAATTGTTTTAAGGGAAAGATTATGGATGTTTTATTATTTACTGTTTATCGATGAAATGACTTCAGGATTATTTCTGGAATTAAATTAGACAAATTACGTTGCTTCAAATACTCAGCTGGATGTTGTGGTGAGAGATCAGATTGATGATCAAATCTGTGATAAATTGTGATCATTTTATCCGTTAATGTTAATACCTACTGTAAATTTAGTGCGCGCAAACGGAATAGAAAATGGATAAGTGAAAACGACAGTTTGGTTTATTTATCTAGAGACCTATTTCCATAGAAATATACGATATTGTAAGCACACGACCATAAATTAGTGGTAAGTGCAGCTCGACCTACGTATAAAAGATTGGAACTGCATGTTTATGTGGCTGAGATGTCATTCGCAATTTTAGAGAAAAGTCGTAACAAACAGAGCCCATAAAGCGACCGAACAGACAGTATATGGCAGCAAAGACTTATTGGACCAAGAAAGTAATCCCGGTGAGTAATAAAACAGACAACGGCATCAGGCGGGCCTTGAATCCGCTCGCCCTCAAAGATTTATAAAATCCCTTAAACATAACAATAGAGCGGCAGTTGGCATCGCATAAAACAAAAGCTAACCGCTATTTCTTACTCCAATTTTCCGTGTTGCTCATTTGTTTCTGCGCCATCTTTGAAAAATTGATGTGACGTCGACAAAGACGAAAGACTAACAATCAGATCGGGCAAGCG
>JAJTJO010000650.1:0-44835 GCA_024550625.1 Dendroctonus valens | reverse complement strand
ATCGTCGGCGGAACCCTAGTAAAACCTCAGCACACGGTGAGGTATCTGAGAGTGTCCATCAGCCAGAACCTCAGATTAGGGCGGCACGTTGAGGGGGCCACATAAAGGGCGTCAAAGAAGATCCGGGACTTGTCCAGGCTGATGCCCAACATCGGCGGCCCGGACTCCGCCAAGAGGAAGGCTCGATATACGGTCGTGGATTCAATGGTTCTGTATGCGGCTCCCGTGTGGCATGACTGGGCAACCTTCGCCAAATATAGCATTATGATCAATGGGGTTCAACGGAGAGCTCTCCTTTAGGTCGCCTCTGGATACAGAACCATGTCGGGAGCTCAGGTGATTACGGGGATGCCACCCATGGACCTCCTGATGAAGGAGCGGAAGCGGCTTCACGACGGCGGTGGCGGAAATTTGTGATCTGCGAGGAAAGCCGCGAGGGACGCCTCAGGGGCGCTGTGGGAGGCCAGGTGGGATGCCCTCTTGGAAAAGGCCTAGTGGACTGGGAGGCTGATTGGGGACCGACCGTGGCAGTTTACACCTGGCATTCAAACCGTTCGGGCGAAATTCCAGTTGTACGCTATTTAATCGTGGATATTTGCGATTCGTTAAATATAAGTTTAAGTTAGTAAGATTAAGATAAAAATTAGACAAATAGTTAATAAGTGTAAATTTAGTGGTGCGATCCGGAAACGGTGGACAAATATAGACAAATAAGTAGTTAATAAGTGTAAGTTAGTGAAATTAATCGTTAATATTTAGTATAAAATTGGACATTCAGAGACATTTGTGGGTGAACTATCGCAGCAGAAAAACATTAGCAATTCGCGATAAGCGAAGTGAGGACGAAAGTGAACTGGTCCGAGAAATCGGCCAAGTTTTGCAGCGTGAACGAAAGTAAACCAGTCCACATCTGTAAGACTTAAGCTTGGTAAGCAGGGATACTTACGGATAAGGGACTTTAATTTTATTCGTTTTGTATATTTTTTTCCTGACTGTTCTTTAATTCATTCCAATGTATTCCTGGGTTTCAGTCAATTTTATTGTTTAATATTTAAAATGTTACAAATACGTTTCGGTGTCTTTATCCACCATCATCAGTTTGTCTATAATATCCATTTTACTTTATTATCAATTCAATTAAAAAAACTTTCACAAAATTAACAAATTGAAATTCAAATCACACACATATTAAAAAGTACAATTTGGGACCTTGGTTCTCAGGTGATGAGTCGGGAGATAAACATGTTCGGGAAAAGACTAGAATCTATTGTTTAGAGATCTAAATTTGACTTACATGTTTATATGTTTCTTTCTTTACATTTGATTGGATATTGAATTACCTATTTTATTCGATATCGAGCGAGTGCCCGAAAAATCTATTTATATTTCGCCTTTTCTTTGCATTCTTGGAATTGCTCTGTAATCTTCAATATCTGCTGTTTAATTTTTATTTACCAGGTCCATTCAATTCATGCATGCGATCATTTAATTAGCGCATGATACACAGAGCTAAGATTGTCTGTATCTGATCTGAAATTTATTGCATTCTGATGTTTCTTAATTTGTATCATTTCATGGATTCTCCTCTTATTACAGTTGTCCTCATTGATCAATATTTGTGTGTTATCGAAATCAAAACCATGCAACTTTTGTAGTGCATGTTGTGCTAATGCTGTTGCATTTTCGTTAACCTTTCTTAAGCTATACTTATGTTCGTATATTCTTTTCTTTAAATATTGCCCTGTTTGTCCTAAGTATGTGCTGTCACAGTTCAAACAGTCAATCTTGTATATTACGTTAGGTGTGTCCAACTTATCGCTTCTAGGCTTAAATTTTGTAAAACACTCTTTTGGCCAAATGTTTTTTAGTTTTTTCCGCTATAGTAATATTATGCGGGTTTTAAAACATTTTTTTATTTTGTGTTGATTCTTGGTGTGTGCGGTAATGATACATACCTGACTTCGCCCTCTTTTTTCTTTTTTATATTATTTATGTTGTTCCATTTATTTGCATTGTATATTTTATTGATTCTTTGTTTTATAATTGGTTCGAAGAATTCTTTGGGATAGTTGTTCATTATTAGTACCTTTTTTATTTTTTCCAGATTTTTTTGTCTGTATCCACAATGTGCCCATTTTATCGCTCTATCAGTAAGAGCTGTTACCAGACTTTTTTTTATATCGAATAGGTGCATATGATTGGTAATTCAAGTATCTACCAGACCACACATCCTTTGTGTTCCAGTTTGGTTTTATTTCCCCATTATTGTCATTTACAATCGTCACATCCAAAAAGCTTAATGACCCGTTTTTGTCTTCCTCAATGGTGAATTTAATGGTTTCATGGAATGCATTAAACTTATCTAGTGTGTATTGAATTTATTGGTTTGGCAGGCACATTATGCAGTCATCCACGTGTCTTTTAAAAAATCCACATTTAAAGTCCAAATCAGGTATTAGTTTTTCTTCCAGACTCTCCATTACAAGGTTTGCAATTGTTGCAGCTATGGGGGACCCCATAGCTACTCCATATATTTGCGAATAGAAATTGTCCTCGTACCGGAAGTACGTGGACTTAAGGCACAGCTCTACCGCCCCAATAAATTCATCTTCGGGCAATGATGTATATTCCTTAATTTCAGACCATTTATTTTTTATCCACTGTATTGAGTAATCTACCGGGACGTTTGTGTATAGCGATACTACATCAAGCGATATTAGGCTATGGTTCTTAGGTATCTTCTGTTTTTTTATAAATTCGCAGAAGCTCCATGAGTCTCTAATGTGATATTGTGAACTTCCCAGTATATTACTCAACACAGCTGACAGGTACTTAGACAATTGGTAAGTCGGTGCATTTATGTTGTTAACTATCGGTCTTAATGGGTGGCCTGCTTTGTGAAGCTTTGGCAGGCCATATATAAATGGTGCTCGGCCGTTGTTGCAAGACAGTGTTCCTTTTAAATTATCTGTTATGAATTTATTTTTAAGCCATGAATTTATTATTTTATTTAGTTTTGTTTAAATATTTGTAGTAAGATCTTTTTTTTCCGGTTTATATGTTTTTACATCATTTATTAATGCTAGCATTTTTGTTCTATATTCACTTTTCATCATAACAACTGTCTTGCTACATTTGTCAGCCGTTAACACGCAGATGTTTGTGTGTTCCTTTAAGAAAGTTTTGGTTCCACATATAAGCCTATTGTTAACATTGGGTACACCTTTGTTCGACGTTCCCCTCTTGAAATTTGTTAATATATTACACAACTTACTTCTTATTTCGTTTTTTTTTATCGCTATATAAAGAGAAGATTCCATGTTCGATGTTTCCTATGACTTCATGAACCGGTTTGTATTGTTCTTTGTTAATAGAAAACTATGGCCCAAGTGACAGTACATACCTGACACTGTCTGGCATGCTTACCGTTGTTAAATTCTTTATCCATTTTTCATTAGTCCTATATTTGTTTTCTATACCATGTTTTTTTGTTACTAATGTTTCTAATTTGTTAACAAATTAGTCCTGGCGTTGTCGTGCGTATGGCTAGCTCGGGAATGTCTATCTTAGGGCACTGCCCAGGTAATGGACGACTTAGCGCGCCTATTTAGATCATGGGCAAAGAGCAACCGGCCGAACATCTGGCTAGACATGGGAGTTATGCTTTTTAACTTTGTTTGTGAATTTTATTAATGGGAATGTTCAATAAATTTTTATCCATCTATCTATGGGGAGGAACCTCAAATGATCAAAGAGGGGAGGAACTCACAAATTGGATAATACACAACAATTACACATTGGGAAATAAAAAGACGGAAAACCCAACCTTTCCAAGGACCAATGGGAAACAGCTACGTGGACGTAATGATAACAAAAGGAATAACAATAACAGACTGGACGGTAGAAGATGAAGAAACGCTCTCCGCCCACAAGTACATTTCTTACGAAATAGAAGCGGAAATCACAACAAAAAGCCGAAAAAACAAAACTTACGACTTTATTAACAGGGACTGGACAAGTTTCAAGGACTACATCAACAGACACACCGAAAATATTAACTGGAGACAAATAACAAACGAACTGGCAGAGACAGCAACGAACATATGTAAGAGAGCGTGCGCAAAATACATTAAAACAAAGACACGCAGAAATGGCGATGAATAGGGATGGTGGAATGAGAGCCTGGAAAAAACCAAAAGAAGACTGAACAAAGAAAGACGGAAAATACAAAACACAACAGATGACATGGCTCGGAAGGAAATGAAGGAAAGTTATAGAGCATTGAGAGCCACCTACGAAAACAACATCAGATAGTAGAAACGGAAAAAATATGACGAACAAACCACCGACATGTTAAGACTATCTACATGGCACCAGGCCTGGAACCGGCCAGCTGGCAAACAACACACAGACATAAACAGGACAATAAGGAAAGAAGACGGTACATACAGAACAACAGATAAGGAGAAACAAGAATATCTCGTAAATAAGTACTTCCCACACGACACTGAAGAGAAAGACAACGATTTCAAGAAGGAATTAAGAAAAAATGTCCACAAATTCAGGGAGGAGATAGAGCCACGAATAACGATAACGGAGATACGAAACGTACTGGACGGACTACAACGGAACAAAGCAACAGGAACTGACGAAATACCTAACGAGGCTACAGGTTATATACTGGACACGATAGGGGACAGACTGCTGACACTGTACAACAGATGCCTGGACGAACAAACCTTTCCGGCCCCCTGGAAAACATGTAAACTGACTTGGATCCCCAAGAGAGACGTCACATCGCGTACCCATCTCAATACAGCCAACACTCGGAAAGATGCTGGACAGACTGATAAACAAACGACTACAACACGTGATTGTGTGAGAACGACGACAACCTAGATAAACGACAATATGGGTTCAGAGAAGGACAACATACAACGGACGCGATAAACAAAATCACAGAGACAATAAAGAACAACAGAACGAGATGACTACATCAACAAATAATAACGCAAGAATTAGCGAACGATTTTAATACCGCATGGAAGCCTTACATTATGAATGAACTGGCAAGGACTAACACGACGAGAATGCTGGCGGGAACGATAGAAAGTTACCTGACAGGACGGAAACTCAAGATAGGAAACGATACATACACGACCACAAAGGGATGTCCACAAGCATCCAGCATGGGACCAACGCTGGCGCTATTTGTCATGGAGGGCTGGTTCAGGGTAATAGACGAACAAGAGCGAACATGGCGACAGGCACAGACCGTTCCGATGGTCGTAACAGAGGACAACAAAGACGAGCTATCGCAGGTACAAGCATTCGCAGACGATCAGATCATCACAATGACATACACATGACATAAAACACATAAGACAAACCAGACACAGAGTGGAGGAGACAGCTGCAAAACAGACAACACAAAACACTACCTACATAGATTCAGAATAACAGACAACGCGACTTGCACATGCGGTACGGAGGACGAAAGGCTCGAGCTTATTAAGTACTTCTGTTCTGAAACAGACAGACAAACAGCACAGGACTACATAATGGACAAATACAGTACACTAACACTGACACTTGACGACAAGACGGAACTAATGATACAACACAAATAGAGAAGCTGAACGAGTGAGCGGAGATATCAATGAAATCGGAGGAAAACCTGGAGCAATATGAGTAGGTCAATAGGTTTAATAGGAGAAATAGGATAAGGATCAGAAATAAGAAACAGGCTAAGGAGAATGTACATCAATTAGGTTAAGGTCTTCTTTCCCCCTAAATGTAGGGAGGAGGTCCAAGGTACGGCAAAAGTGTTCAAGTGACAGTGTTTTCGGCACATAGTGGGTGGCCTACGCAAAAAATGGGAAAAGGGTTATACCGGAAGGTAGGCACGCGGGTAAGAAACCCATGAACATGTAAAAACAGTTTATTTTCACAGTTCGGTTTATACAACGGAAGAGAACGGTCGGATTTTCGAGCGCTCCTCCATTGTGAAAGGGCCTTTTGGGCACAGTGCCGCGAAAAGTGCATAGTTTAAATGGAAATCGATATCTAATTAAGGAGGACAATTTAGCGAAACGGAGTGTGCTTGTTTGGTGAAAATCGAGCGAAAGGATTAAGAGTTATCAATAGATAAAAGTCAGAAAATTCCATTTAATAGTGCATAGATAGGGCGACTAAAGCTAGAGAACGGCCACTTTTCTATCTCCGAAGGGTAGGGATCAGACGTTTTTTAAGGTTCGCTCGACCCTTAAGGCAAGAGGTTGTGCCGTGGTGAACTTTTCGCTAGGTGGACGAAAAGTGCGACGCTGCCGATGTGACATTTCTATATGACAATTTATTGCTATTGGTTGATATTTGTTTATTTGTTTGTTTGCGTATTTGTTTACTTGTGTATATTTGTTTATTTACCTACCGCGTTTCGCTGACGGTTGACAGTTGACGGTTGAAGTTGGCCGGCCACCGTGGTTTACCCGCGCATTGCTGACAGCTGACACTTGACGGCTGACAGCTGACTCTGAAAACGGCACCGCGATTTACCAGCGCGAAGTAAGTGAGTGAAATGAGTGACACAGGAAGAAACAATAGCGAGGGAAGCAAAAGGAAGAAGGATTGGGAGTTACTGGCCAATATGGAAACGGAATTGGCAGCAATCCCGAAAAAACCAATGCTGGCAAGGTCACCCGCAAGAGTGAGCAAGAACGGAGGACCGCTGTACCCATATTCACTCTCACGCTGTCGGCCGCCAGCAACAAAGACAATCAGTCCGGAGCACCAATCCAACCTGGTCTCCCTGCTGTCATCGGTCAGCGCACTGCACGCAACAGGCGAAGATAGGAAGGCGGCATCAGGAATAGATGAGGAGGAAATGGTGGAAACACCAAAGACATGACGGAACACCAAAGTCACGCCAAACGACGGAACAAGCGATAAGGGCCAAACAGTCCATAATCGAAGCGGTTAGCAGATACCAAAATGGAAAACTGCAATTCAACAAAGAGGACCGGGAAACAGTGCTGCGCAACGTCAATGAACTGACGGACATATGGATAGGGCTACTGACGGACAGCCAACAAGGGGGTACGATGGCGCAAGAGCAGGATACAAGCGTTGTCATGGCCCAACAGCAGCAGCAAATGATGACACAAATGAAGGCAATGGCAGCTGATATTCAAGAAATCAGGAAGGATCTGAAAGACACAACAGCGCCGAGCAGAATGACAAAAGGAAACCATCCAAGACCGGTCACGGGGATACGGAGCACGCTAACAGCCGGACATCTAGCCACCGAAAGCACCCAAGTAGAGACGCCAACGGACACGGAAACTGAAGCCGAATGGCAAACAGAAAAGCCTCAGAGGAGAACCCCTCCTGGTTCTCCTCTGAGGCTTTTCTAAGTAAAGCGGACCTACGCTGACATAACAGTGCAGGGAAACGGCAAAAATGAGAATTCACCGGGATGGAAAACACTAGAGAAACGAGATAGATAGATAGATAGATAAAATTTATTAAACATTCACATTACTAAATTCACAAACAAAGTTTAAAACCAAAAAACATAAGTCAGTAAAATGTCCCATGTCTGGGCAGATGTTCGGCCGGTTGCTCTTTGCCCATGATCTAAATAGGCGCGCTAAGTCGTCCATTACCTGGGCAGTGCCCTAACATGGACATTCCCGAGCTAGTCATACGCACGACAACGTCAGGAGATAGTCTTGAAGTGGCGGTTTTGGTTTTATTCGAGGGGCATTCATTAAGGAAAAAAGGTCTTCCTGAAGGGAAGCCAAAAACCCCTTTTGCTTCGACCTTTAAGCCTGATACTGTCAGCCGTGGCGTTAACCGCCGGCAGTTTCAACTAGATGACCGAATCCATCCGCCCCCGCCCCGATCGGTGCAAGGACCAGCCAACACCAGTCAGAACGAGGCAGGACGAACCCGTCAAGTCACGTTATGTTGGATTTGTGCGTTTCCAGCCTGCTAGAAACGACTGTCTGCAACTGGCAGGCAATGTTTGTTTGTCGTCACGTACTGTCAGGGACAAAATCCTCATAAAATATGGGAAGTCGCTTATACAGGGGACCATGGGTTGGGCGGTCGTTTGCTCTTACTTGGGTGATATTTCGCGTGAGGACTGAGCCTTGCACTCCGCTATGATAAAATTTTTCAGCGATGGTATCTATATAGTCGGCTATATAGGCCGTCCCTTTAGCTTCGTTCATTTCGGTTATTCTGGTGTATCTGTCAGCCGATAGGACGCTTCTTAGGAACCTATTTTGGGTCCTTTGAACACGTCGTCTCGTGGAATCACAGACAGAGTGCCAGACAGGGGTTCCGTAGGTCAGTATGGGCCTTATGGTGGAGGTGTAGAGCAGAAGTTTATTTTGAGGTGATAGGAAAGAATTTGGCGCCAGAAGAGAGTACAACTTTCTTCGGGCCATGGCAGTCTTTTGTACAGCATAGTCAACATGCTTATTGAAATGGAGTCGGGCGTCTAGTTTGAATCCCAGGTATTTCACCTCTTTTGTTGGTTTGATAGGAGGATTTTGGACCACGAGTGGTGATAAGATTTTGTTGTTAGTGAATTTGCGCGAAAAGATAATAAGTTCCGTCTTCCTGGGATTCACTTTAAGTTTCCATTTGTCAAAATACGGCGTCAATAAACTCAGGTGATGTGCAATGCGAGATTTCGCAGCCTGAGCATAAAAAGACGATGCGTAGATAGCCGTATCATCAGCGTATAGTGCTATTTTTGTAGTGGGAAGTTTTGGAATGTCTGCTGTGTACAATGTATACAGCAGCGGCGAAATCACTGTTCCTTGTGGTACGCCTGCCGCGATGCGTCTTTTGGCAGAAGTGGAATTCTCCACTTTCACCTGGATGGAACGGTTTTTTAGGTAAGACGCTATAAGGGAAACTAGGTAGAGTGGCAGTGAATGCACGGCAAACAACTTGTACAGCAGGCCTGTGTGCCAGACTGTGTCAAAGGCCCTTTGCATGTCGAGAAGCAGCATAACCGTACTTTGAAGCTTATTAAATGCTGCATAGGCATCTGTTGCGATCCTAGCAGTCTGCAGCGTTGTGTTGCGTCTTGGTCGGAAGCCAAACTGCTCATCCGGGATTAAACTTCGAAGCTCGGCTGCTGCCTGTAATCTCGAATGGATGACCTTCTCGGTTAATTTGCCGAGGGTGTTCAAGAGGGAAATTGGCCTATAAGAGGCGGGTTCGGTCGGGTTTTTGCCCGGCTTTAAGATGGGGATTATTACAGCGTTTTTCCAGTCCTGTGGGAAGTGCTGCAATTTAAGGACTGCGTTGACTATTTGTACTATTAGCACAATAGTTTTCCGCGGTAAGTTTTTGAGGAGTAGATAAGGGATGCCGTCTGGCCCGGGGGCTTTTCGGCTAGGGAGGCGCCGAAGACACGATTGTATCTCCGACGGGGTTGTTAAATAGGAATGCAAAATCGAGGGTGGTATAGGATACTTCCGTTCTACAAAAACAGCGGTCTGTCTTTCGATTTCGTTATCCTGAAGGGCTGGTTGGACCTTGTGTACTTCTGCCAAAAAGTCGGCGAGCAGCTCGCACTTGTCACTGGTGGTAATATAACTCCGCCCCTCTTTTTCAAGAGCGGGGACTTGCTCATAGCCTTTTCGCAGACTTCTCGACAGTTTCCACAGGGAATTGTCACGGGGAGTCAAATTTCGCAGTTTCTCCGCCCAGGTATAATTCCTGTATGCGGAGATTTCGCGCTGTATGTCTCGTGCAAGCTCTGCTGCCATTATGCGATCGGCAGGTTGCCTGAATCGCTGCCAACGCTTCCTGATTCGATTTTTCGCCTTAATAAGGTTCAGAATTTCCTCAGGAAGATTGTCGCGCCGCGGTCTGTTCGGGACTTTTTTGGCCAAAGCTTGCTGTGTCCGTTGTATATTCCTGGTCAGACCTTTTACCGCATGCTCTAGAGTTTCGACAGTATCAATCTGGCCCGGAATACACGTCAGGTCTTGTAGTCGTTTTCGATATTCGCGAAAATCGAAATTTTCGTATGAATATCGAAAGTCGTTAGTTTGTGTGCGCTTTAAATCCCTAATGTCGAGGTAAATGGGCAAATGGTCACTGCTGAGGGCGTCTATAACCACCATCTCCGTGAGATTGGTGAGTCCTTTGGCAATTCCGAAGTCGAGGTAGGATGGATTCCCTCCACTGTTCGGGTAATGCGTTGGGGATGAAGTGGGTATAACGAGTAGGCCATTGTCGCGAACGTAGTCGGCTAGAAAATTGCCGGCTGCGTTTTTATGTCCAGGGTTATTGAATAGTGGATGGCGGGCGTTGAAATCTCCCATTAGCAACACCCTATTGGTGTTTATGAAGAATGGATCGACATCAGCGGCCTGTAAGCGTACGGTGGAGAAATAGCCACAGTAGATCAAAACTCCATCAGGAAGTTCAACGCCTACGTTCTCTATTGATGACTGCCTGTGTGGCAGTCTCCTGTATGGAATTGACGTTTTGACCGCTATGGCCACTCCTCCCCTTAAACCGGGCCTATCGGCACGTTCGAGCCTGTACCCCCGAATCCTAAGTATATCCCCGGGGCGCAACCATGTTTCGACAATCAACGCCACGTCGATATCCTCGGTCTGAAGGAAGTGCACAAACTCACCGAGACGACTCCGGAGTCCGCATGAGTTCCATTCTCCTATCCTCATAGGGCACAGTTGGCAAAATCAGGGCTTAAAAATCGAAGCTATTAATGTCTTCGTTGAAGAACTGCGCGGAAACGAGGAACCTTTCCGCTTTCGTCTCGCAGCCCCTCAACGCAGCGCTATAAAATCTAACCGCCTTGATTACCTCCTGTAAGTTCACCTGCGATGCCAGATCGGCGAATTCCCGATGTAGGGTGCCCAGAGTGGCTACTGCGCCAGCGTTCATGCCTTGGTTAGTGGGGGGTCTTGGTTGGGGACCATTAAATGCGACGGTTTGACCAGGCTGCGTGGCCCTGCTGGTCATTTCATTTCTGCCAGGGAGCGGCGGAAACTCGTTCGGGCTCGGGATGGGCTGCCTAGTCCTGCTGGTTTCTGGGTGGGGGATCGGGCGGGCGGGTCGAAAGGTCTGCCCCCACGCTGGTCTGGACGGAAGTGGTGCCGCCACGAACTGCGTTTGTGGTTTTTGTGGTTTTTGTGGTTTTTCAACCGGACGCTGGGCCAGTTTGAAAACGTACACCGGGCATGCTTCGTCAAAGCTCCGGTGGGGACCAGTGCAATTGGCGCATTTTAGCGCCGATCCCGGCGGGCACGATGTTATTTCGTGGGAGGGACTAGAGAAACGAGAGAAGCTCATGACCCTGGTGCAGGTGGTTACGTGCAAATATTTTGCCGTAAACCTCTTAATTTATTTTCGACGTCGGTATGCGTTTTCAAGTTATTTGCCAAGCATATCTGTTTTGGTTTTTTCATCAAAGAGTTAAATTTTGGCTGTAAAATCCGAATCTAACAAATTTGGCGATTCTTTTCGCAGGTGAAAGAAATGTTTAGCAGATTGCGGGATCACGTGTCCGTTAGGGTCAACTAATTTGGTGATTTTTGATTCCTGCGCCAACGGAAGGATGGGGGGAGGAAAAACTTCTACTGGTGTAACGGTAGATTTTTGGGTTGAGAAGATTTAATTAGGCCGTGACGATCAGATCGGCAGGTCTTTCGAGTTTATTCCGCATGATCGGGTTTTGAATTTTTGGAAGTGTTGCCACGGCGCCACGGCATGGTCGGTTTTTGGGGGATTTCAGAATCGAGAAATTCCTTGATGGTTGCATAGATTGCAAGAAGCATTTTCTATTCACTGGGAAAAGCTATTATCAAATGACGAATCCATGATGGCCGATATGACTACGTGTAATTGATCCGAGATCCGTGGAGAAATTTAAAACCAGCTCTTTTGGGAAACCTCAGCGGACCATTGGACTTTTGACGTTGAGACTGATTCTGGTGTTTTCCATTTTGGTAGACTTTGCATTTTTGTATACTACTTGGAAGCATGCTGGCGCCCAACTTTTGGTGAAGAATTTTGATTTTTTTTCAGTTTTTTATCACATTATTTTTTTATAACTGGACTTATTAACGTTTAATAGTTAGCTGCTTGTGCTGAAACATTCAAGTTCGACTACATTCAGTTCATTTTTTTTTACTTTAATTGCAATTCACAGTCGGACCTGAGTCCTCCTTATATATTTTGGTACCCCTTTACTGTGGATTTTAGGCCACTGACTGAAGTGATCACTCCAGCCGGTCCCCCTCAGGATCCTTCCCCTTCACCATCCACAATTGATTGGAGTAAAGATATCCATATATTAAGGGTGCAACCAAAAATATCTGTTGTGTTTAAATACATCAGTTGTGCAATTGAATTTGAGTGTGCAAAATTTTGTATTGTCCATTGGGCTTTCCAAATATTGTTCACTAACCGCAAAGTACTAGTTAGCTCTTGCTCTAATTTACGCCCGAGATAAAATAATTATAGTTAGAAGTAAAATTCATAACAAGGTACCAGAAGGCAAGAAACCTGCAGAAGTCATCGAGATCATCAAAGAGGTGGCACAGGAAGAGGCCCGAAACACGGGAAGGATCCGAGGATTCGCCACAACGAGGAATGGACAGATAGCCATACAGTACAAGCATGAGGCACAACAGAAGACGATGGACGCAAAGATAGGACGGCGACAAGACATCCAACTGAAGCACCTCACACGTACACTGCCGAGGCTGACCGTCATAGGAATGCAGGCCGGCTACACGGACGAGCAGCCGATACAAGCGATCACGGCAGAGAATCCCGTACGCTGTGAGCAACTGGGATGGAACCTCGCAGGGAGAGCTAAGATCCTCAGACGGTGGGCAATCCGCTACAGGAACAACAGGGAAAATGTGGTGACAGAGCCCGAAGCCTTCAAGATAATGGTGCGAAAGGGAAGGATCTACCTGGACCTCAGCGAAGTCAGGAATGTCGAGGAGGTAAACGACGCTCAGTATTTCAACTGTTGCATGTTTGGACATGTGGCCAAGCACTGCAAAGAACAGGCAAGATGCTACACGTGCAGAGGAGCGCATGCCGGTCGCGAATGCCTATCGCAGGACCTGGACTGCCCTAACTGCAAAAGGCAGGCAATTGCTAAACAGGAGTGGCAGCAAGCGGCCAGGGACTTGCGGTGCCCAACATACGCCTGCAAGGTTGAGCAACAGCAACAAACCAGGGTGAACTGCGGCGCTGACAGGGAGACTGCAAATAACGCGACCACAAATGAAGGTTCTGCAGTTTAGCGCTGATAGAGGAAAGGCGGCAACCGGACTAATGGAGAGGTACATGCAGGACAACGGCATAGATCTGGCATTGGTGCAAGAGCCATACGTCTTCCACAAATCAGACGGGACATACAGGCGAGTGAGGCACGGTCAAAATTAAAAACAGAGCTGTGGATCAGGATCAACATTAACCACACCGTAATAACGGGTCTCACGAGCGAAAACATGGCCACCGCACTACTGTAGCAAAAAGGGCAACAGCTATACGTCACGGCGATCTACGACGATCCGGGAGTCCGCACCAATACCAGACTCCATGAATTTCGGGATAAGAGCAGGAAGCTAGGGCTCGCAATGGGGAGACACATTGTCGGGGGCGACTTCAACGCACATCATGCGATTTGGGGCGGATTGAGACGACCATGCCGAAACATTGGCGGACCAGGTCAGCAGGATCTGCATGCTAGCATGCAGATCTCGCATAACGACCAAAATTCAAAGACGAGGTGACGAGATGGGCTGGTGGAGCAGTGCACTGGAAGCCTCAAAGAAGAACATCCACCGGAAAAGGCGAGAGGCCCAACTGGAAACGGACCCTGGAGCAAGACAGCAGGACCAGGAACAATACAAACGTATGCGCCGGGTTTATAAAAAGCAAATAGAGGCAGCCAAACAACAGGCAGCGGACGAAGATAGCGCGGCGCTGTTAAGCGACGAATCCTGGCACAACGAATGGAGGAAACTGGCAGCGAAGAGACACCTGCCCAGCAACTGCACCATCCTCAAAGAGGACGGGTCCTACACCACGTCCGAGAGGGATAAATACGATTACCTCACGGAGAACTGCTTCCCCAGCGACGACCCAACACTGGACACGGCTACGATAGCAGCGATCAGGGGTCAAGCGCCCACCTTCATCAACAAAGAAGACCTGCCTATAACCAGCATTGGGCTGGAGAATGTTGTCAATAAGCTGAAACCCAATAAGGAGACGGGAACTGACAAGATCCTCAACGGAGCGGCAAGACACATAATGAGGAAAATGGGCGAAAGGCTCCTCCAGTTGTACAACACCTGCATGAAGGAGCGGGTATTTCCGAAGTGTTGGAAGTGTAGCAAGGTCGTATGGCTGCCGAAGAAAGGCGGATCCCTCCGGCCAATCAGCCTGCAACCAACGTTAGGAAAGATCCTGGGCAACCTACTGAACGGGAGGCTGCAACACCTGATTGAGGACGGCGAACACCTGGACCCCATAGAACACGGGTTCAGAGAGGGCAGAAGCACGATCGGCGCCCTGAGCAGATTGACACACATCAGCAGGTAGTAACGCTCGATCTGAAGAACGCTTTCAACACGGCATGGAAGCCGTATATCCTGCACCAGCTCGGCAATACAAGCATTACCAACACACTGGCCAGCATGATAAACAGCTTCCTCACGGGAGGAACGATTACCATGAGGGGCATGACCTACGACATAAGCCAGGGGTGCCCACAAGGCTCCAGCATGGGGCCGACTCTCTGGCTGGTGGTCATGCAGGGATGGTTCGAAAAATTGGACACGGCCAGGGAGGCTTGGACGGAGCAACTCCACCAACAGCAGGACAGATGGGAAGAAGCAACGGACGATCTAACATTCCTACAAACCTTCGCAGATGACCAGGTGCTAGTCATCAAAGAAACATCTGCGAAGAGGATCGAGCGGAAGTGGGAGATCATCTCGACCGCTTGCCAGAAGTGGGCGGCCGAAAGCGGCGTTCACTACAACGAGGGAAAGACTGAAGCGATGTTTGTGTCGGCAAAGCCAATTCGCCCTCCGGTACTGAAAACCGCGAACATTACAGTCGACCTGCAGCGTTCACCACAAGACCGAAGAGATGGCCATCAAGATTGGCCACAAAACCAGGAGAGTGTGTGGACACAACCCGGAGACCCTAGTCCACGTGATGCAAAGAGTACTCAATCCTGCAGTGCTTTATGGCAGCGAAGTGTGGGGAGTGTGCATGGCAAAAGAGACCTGCAAAAAGAGCATGCAGGCGACAATGCGAAGGCACTGACAATGGCAATAAAATCTTACGCCACGACACCTACGGCGGCACCTCAGCACATGGCCGGAACACCGCCATGGTGGATTGACGCGCTGGTAAGGTATGTCAGCCACACAAATAGAACAAGCGCGGAAAAGGCAGAGCTGACATGGCACAAACAGAAACCACACCCGTGCAAGGCGTTTCTCCAAGCGCGCATCGACGACACCAAACCATTGTTGCGGATGCACACTGACGCAACTTTGAAAATCAACGGCAGGGCCGCCGTGGGCATAACAGTACAAGGGCGCGACGCATCGTGCAGACTGGCGGACAATACTAGTACGCGTTAGCGGACCAAGGGGCTAAGGCGGACATGCGCACCACCGAGGCGGACCGCTATAACCTCAGGACGAATAAGGACTGGGCGAAAGAGCGGAATGCCACCACCATGAGGTTGTGGCAAAAGGAGTGGACCTCCGCGGACAAAGGAAGGGAACTCTTCCAGATCTGCAAGGAGGTAGGACGGGGAGTGCTGGGCCTTACTTTGAAGGCGATCCACCTCGCGACAGGACACGGGAACATCCGAGCGTACCTAAAGTGCTTCGCAAAAAGAGACAATGCGCAGTTCTCTTGCGCAACCGGCGAAGAGACTGTGGAACACATTAAGTTCAAGTGCACAAGGGCGGACAGATACGCGGCAAGGACGGAAGAATAACAAGTGATACCCACAAACGAAATAAGTGGGCCGAAATGGTTATCCTCCCCGATGAAATGGCGCAAAACGAGTGATCAGGACACTGCGCCATACGTAGACCTCGTAGTGATAAGGACTAAATAAGGAAACCCATGACAGTGCGCGAACAGATAATAAAGACAATGCGCGAATAGATAGATAGAAAGATAAAAATTTATTGAACATTCCCATTAATAAAACGCACAAAGAAAGTTAAAAAACATTACTACCATGTCTAGCCAGATGTTCGGCCGGTTACTGTTTGCCCATACATGGACATACAGTGCCCTAACATGGACATTCCCGAGCTAGCCATACACACGACAACGTCAGGAGATAGTCTTGAAGTGGCGGTTTTGGTTTTATTCGAGGGGCATTCATTAAGGAAAAAAGTATTTTTTTCGAAGCCAAAAAAACCCTTTTGCTTCGACCTTTAAGTTTGATACTGTCAGCCGTGGCGTTAACCGCCGGCAGTTTCAACTAGATGACCAAATCCATCCGCCCCCGCCCCGATCGGTGCAAGGACCAGCCAACACCAACCGGAATGACGCAGGACGAACCCGTCAAGTCACGTTATGTTGGATTTGTGCGTTTCCAGCCTGCTAGAAACGACTGTCTGCAATTGGCAGGCAATGTTTGTTTGTCGTGACGTACTTTCAGGGAAAAAATCCTCATAAAATATGAGAAGTCGCTTATACAGGGGACCATGGGTTGGGCGATGGTTTGCTCTTGGGTGATATTTCGCGTAAGGACTGAGCCTTGCACTCCGCTATGATAAAATTTTTCAGCGATGGTATCTATATAGTCGGCTATATAGGCCATCCCTGTAGCTTCGTGCATTTCGGTTATTCTGGTGTATCTGTCAGCCGATAGGACGCCTCTTAGGAAGCTAATTTAGGTCCTTTGAACACGTCGTCTCGTGGAATCACAGACAGAGTGCCAGATAGGGGAGACGTAGGTCAGTATGGGCCTTATGGTGGAGGTGTAAGGTAAAAGTTTGTTTTGAGGTGACAGAAATGAATTTGGCGCCAGAGGAGAGTACAACTTTCTTCGGGCCATGAAAGTCTTTTGTAGAGCATAGTCAACATGCTTGTTGAAGTGAAGTCGGGTGTCTAGATTGAATCCCAGGTATTTCACGTCTTTTACTGGCTTGATTGGAGTATTTTGGACCATGAGTGGCGATAGGATTTTATTGTTAGTAAATTTGAGCGAAAAGGTAATAAGTTCAGTCTTCCTGGGATTCACTTTAAGTTTCCATTTCTCGAAATACGGCGTCAATAAACTCAGGTGATGCGCAATGTGAGATTTCGCAGCCTGAGCATAGAAAGACGATGTGTAGATAGCCGTATCATCCGCGTATTGTGCTATTTTTGTAGTGGGAAGTTTTGGAATGTCTACTGTATACAATGTATACAGCAACGGCGAAATCACTGTACCTTGTGGTACTCCTGCCGCGATACGTCTTTTGGCAGAAGTGGGATTCTCCACTTTCACCGGGATGGAACGGTTTTTTAGGTAAGACGCTATAAGGGAAATTAGGTAGGGTGGCAGTTAATGTACGCCAAACAAATTATACAGCAGGCCTGTGTGCCAAACTGTGTCGAAGGCCCTTTCCATATCGAGAAGCAGCATTACCGTACTTTGAGGTTTATTAAATGCTTCTGTCAGCGGTCTGTCTTTCTATTTCGTTATCCTGAAGGGCTGGTTGGACTTTATGTACTTCTGCCAAAAATTCGGCGGGCAGCTCGCATTTGTCGCTGGTGGTAATGTAACTCCGCCCCTCTTTTTCAAGAGCGGGGACTTGCTCGTAGCCTTTTCGTAGACTTCTCGACAGTTTCCACAAAGAATTGTCACGGGGAGATAAATTTCGCAATTTTTCCGCCCAGGTAAAATTCCTGTATGCAGAAATTTCGCTCTGGAGGTCTCGTGCAAGTCCGGCTGCCCTTATGCGATCGGCAGATTACCTGAATCGCTGCCAACGCTTCCTGATTCTATTTTTCGCCTTGATAAGGTTCAAGATTTCCTCAGGAAGGTTGTCGCGCCGCGGTCTGTTCGGAACTTTTTTGGCCAAAGCTTGCTGTTTCCGTTGTATTTTACTGGTCAGACCTTTTACCGCATGCTCCAGGGCTTCGACAGTATCGGTCTGGCTCGGAATACACGTCAGGTCTTGTAGTCTATTCCAACATTCGCGAAAATCGAAATTTTCGTATGAAAATCGAAAGTGGTTCGTTTGTGTGCGCTTTAAATCCCTAATGTCGAGGTAAATGGGCAAATGGTCACTGTTGACGGCGTCTATAACCGCCATCTCCGTGAGATTGGCGAGTCCTTTGGCTATTCCGAAATCGAGAAAAGATGGGTTCATTCCACTGTTTGGATAATGCGTTGGAGATGAAGTGGGCATAGCTAGTAGGCCATTGTCGCGAGCGTAGCTGGCTAGGAAATTGCCAGCTGCATTTTTCCGCCCAGGGTTATTAAATAGTGGATGGCGGGCGTTGAAATCTCCCATAAGCAACACCCTATTGGTGTTTGAAAAAAATGAAAAAAATGGATCAACGTCAGTGGCCTGTAAGCGAGTAGAAGTAGAGTACCCACAGTAGATCAAAACACCATCATAAACCTCAACGCCAACGTTCTCTATTACTCACTGCCTGCATGGCAGTCTCCTGTATGGGATCGTTGCTTTGATCGCTATGGCCACTCCACCTCTTAGACCGGGCCTATCGGCACGCTCGAGCCTGTACCCCCGGATTGTGATTCTGTCTCCGGGGCGCAACCATGTTTCAGGGACGAAACGTTGCTTCTCCGCCGGGACTTGCGCCTGTTTGTATATGTAGACTGGGCAAGCCTCGTCGAAGCTACGATGAGGCCCACCGCAGTTAGCGCATTTTAATGTAGCTCTAACGGGGCAGGCGGTGATTTCATGCTCCCCAGCGCATCGGGAGCATTTAAAGTCCCGGTGGCAGTTCCCGTAGACATGGCCCCAGCCGAGGCATCGACGACACTGTGTCAGGGTCTTCATGTTTTTGCGAGTTTCCCACGAAACCCTGACACTGCACACCACCCTGGCCTCGGCGTTAAGCCTTCGGACCAGGTAGAGCGGCCTGAAGAGTGTCTTCATTTTGAAGACACTTCTCACCTCTAGTCCTTGGTCTGCCAGATCCTGCATTATGGCAGTCGGATCGACATTCCCTTCCAGGCCCCTCAGGACGAACGCGTAGGGTCTTTTCCGACGAAGGGGCGTAGGTATGGAACTGGCTCTTGTCCTCCTCCAAGGATCGTTTCACCGCCGCCCAGTCCATAATGCTGCTGCAGTACACGATTAACGAAGCCTTCCTGTACTTCAGCGTGAAAGGGTGACTGGTGATTGCATTTTGACTATCAATCAGCATTGTGTGATTGCTGGGTTTTCCATCGATCACAATTGGCCGCGGCTTTTCTGCCTTCTTGGGCTTGTTTGCAGTTGCTGCGGGGCTCTCAGCAATCGCTTCCCGTTCAGTCCCTACGCCGGTGTTGGGAAGTGTTGGAGGCTCATCTACGATTGGCGGCTGGATGGGCGTGAATCGGTTTTTCAGCGTCGTGGAGGCCTCTGGACCAACCATCAGCGTACTCCACGCTACAGTGTTTCGCGGGACGACGAATCCGTCATCCGCTGCGCCCGCTGAAGTCGCCTGCGACACTTCTACAGTTTCCTCCATGGCTGATTTTTTTGGAGCCGGGGTTAGTGACTCTGGCGATGTTGGGTCAGACGTGGGCACCCTACCCCTTTCCTTGGTCCTGGACCTAAGAAAATAGCTCCCTTGGGAGCCCTGATCCGACTTGGATTCCATAGAGCTTCCGGGATTCATCAATCTTATCGCGCAAACCCGGTAGTCGCCCGATAAGGAATGTTTTAAACTTTCTTTGAAAAAACGCACAATACAGATAACGAACACAATTTTATCGAAAATGTCGCACGATTTCGCTCCGCAGCACGTCCACACTCGGCCAACATCGATGCGAGACTATTCGCGAATAGAATAGGCTGGATAATAAGGATAGTGCAGGGAAAGTGTACACAGTTGGATTAGTTAAGATTGGGATAGATCCCTTTCCCCGCTAATTGGTTAGGAGGAGGTCCAAGATACGGAGAAGGAGTTCGCATGGTAGGGGTTTTTCAAAGATAGTGGGTGTGCGGAAACGCAACACGGGTGAATGGGGTATGCCGCAAGGTGGGAACCCGAGAAGAGCGGCGACATTCGGAACACATGTAAACACAGTCTCATTCGAGCTAGCTCAACGGTAGAGAACGGTCGAAATTCCGGGAGCTCCCTAGTGTATCGTATTGGGATGGGTTGGTTAGGGTAGGTTTAAGGTAGTTTTTTTTGTTATTTTTTTTTCTTTTTCTGTTTCGGTAGGTTAAGGCCAGAGTGGCAACAGTAGTAACATCATATATTGGAGAATAAAGGTCATGCGGGATGTTGTCCTCACTTGTGATGCAGAGGGTGGGTGGACGACATGCAGGGCCTGGAGTTTCGGGGTTTTTTTTGGTCGCTGGTTTCTTCGGGCTCGTTTGCTTGGTCCAGTGGTTTGGCTAGATTGAGGGAAAACGGGACCCATTAGGCGAAAGCCAGGAGGGTCGCCGAAAAACATCATTTGAGTCATGTATCGGAGCCTTCGGGTCTAGTTACAAACAAAGTTGATTTTCGAAGTGAAATTTATATCTGCCTGCAGACATCAGAGAGTTGGTGAATAAGTTTGTGTTTGTTCTGTGCAAATCGTGCCATTGGGCTTGCAGGAAAAACCAGAAAAAAGGTCAGAAAATTAGATATTCGCGGATAAAATAGGGCAAATAAAGCAGCAGAAGAGCCAAATTTCTACCTGAAAAGGGAGGAATTTGACCTTTTCTCGGGCTCGTTCTACCCTTTAGGCAAACAGTGGTGCCGTTGTGAATTTTTGGCAATTCTGTTTCCAAGTTTGGCTTTCGACCAAGACACAACACAACGCTGTAGACTGCTAGGATCGCAACGGATCCCTATGCAGCATTTAATAAGCTTCAAAGTACGGTTATGCTGCGTCTCGACATGCAAAGGGCCTTTGACACAGTCTGGCACATAGGCCTGCTGTACAAGTTGTTTGCCGTGCATTCACTGCCACTCTCCCTAGTTTCTCTTATAGCGTCTGACCTGAAAAACCGTTCCATCCAGGTGAAAGTGGAGAATTCCACTTCCGCCAAAAGACGCATCGCGGCAGGAGTACCAGAAGGAACAGTAATTTCGCCACTGCTGTATACATTGTACACAGCAGACATTCCAAAACTTCCCACTACAAAAATAGCACCATACGCTGATGATACGGCTATCTACGCATCGTCTTTTTATGCTCAGGCTGCGAAATCTCGCATTGCATATCACCTGAGTTTATTGACGCCGTATTTTGACAAATGGAAACTTAAAGTGAATCCCAGGACGACGGAACTTCTTACGGAAGACGGCAAAATCTTATCACCACTCGTGGTCCAAAATACTCCTATCAAACCAACAAAAGAGGTGAAATACCTGGGATTCAAACTAGACGCCCGACTCCATGTCAATAAGCATGTTGACTATGCTGTACAAAAGACTGCCATGGCCCGAAGAAAGTTGTACTCTCTTCTGGCGCCAAATTCTTTCCTATCACCTCGAAATAAACTTCTGCTCTACACCTCCACTAGAAGGCCCATACTGACCTACGGCTCCCCTGTCTGGCACTCTGTCTGTGATTCCACGAGACGACGTGTTCAAAGGACTCAAAATAGGTTCCTATGAGGCGTCCTAGCGGCTGACAGATACACCAGAATAACCGAAATGCACGAAGCTACAGGGATGGCCTATATAGCCGACTATATAGATACCATCGCTGAAAAATTTTATCATAGCGGAGTGCAAGGCTCAGTCCTTACGCGAAATATCACCCAAGTAAGAGCAAACGATCGCCCAACCCATGGTCCCCTGTATAAATGGCTTCCCATATTTTATGAGGATTTTGTCCCTGACAGTACGTGACGACAAACAAACATTGCCTGCCAGTTGCAGACAGTCGTTTCTAGCAGGCTGGAAATGCAGAAATCCAACATAACGTGACTTGACGGGTTCGTCCTGCCTCGTTCTGGCTGGTGTTGGCTGGTTCTTGCACCGATCGGGGCGGGGGCGGATGGATTTGGTCATCTAGTTGAAACTCCCGGCGGTTAACGCCACGGCTGACAGTATCAAACTTAAAGGTCGAAGCAAAAGGGTTTTTTGGCTTCCCTTCAGGAAGACCTTTTTTCCTTAATGAATGCCCCTCGAATAAAACCAAAAGCGCCACTTCAAGACTATCTCCTGACGTTGTCGTGCGTATGGTTAGCTCGGGAATGTCCATGTTAGGGCACTGCCCAGGTAATGGACGACTTAGCGCGCCTATTTAGATCATTGGCAAAGAGCAACCGGCCGAACATCTGGCTAGACATGGGAGTTATGTTTGTGAATTTTATTAATGGGAATGTTCAATAAATTGTTATCTATCTACCTCTATCTTACCCAAGTTAGAGCAAACGATCGGCCAACGCAGGGTCCCCTGTATAAGCGACTGCCCATTTTTCATGCGGATTTTGTCCCCGACAAAACGTGACAACAGACGAACATTTAATGTATAATGCAGGTTTAGTCGTTCCCAGTAGGCTATCAATCCACGCTGACTTGTTCCGAGGGATGCAGGTTGGTCCTGCACCAATCGGAGCGAGGAGGCGTGGCCTAGGCCATCTATTCGTTGAAACAACCGCTGGCTAACGCCACGGCTGGCAGAATCAGACATAAAGGCCGAAGCAAAAGGGGTTTTTGGCTTCCCTTTAGGTAGACCTTTTTTTCTCAATGAATGCCCCTGAATAAAACAAAACCGCCCTTTAAAGATTGCTCTTCTTTCGTTGCCGTGCGGATACCAGATCGGCGAACGTCCATGTAAGGGTAATCCCAGGAACTGGACCGATGGGCTGCCATTTAGACATGCTGAACGGAGGGAACTGGGCCGAATATCAGGCTAGCCACAGCTGCGGCGTTTATCCGTCTTGGAGTGAAATTTTTATACTGTAATTTTTAATAAATGTTTTATGTATGTATGTATGTGTCCAGTGAGTCTTCAACTTGCCGTGGTACGATCCGCTTGTGCGAAAGATTGTTTCTCGTGCTTTCGGATTGTCAACCACAGTTTGCATGCTTTATTTTCTTTTGCGGTGTTAATATAAACAGAACAAGAGTTCTCCGTTGTGGTAAATGTTAGTTTTCATCCTTAGATTTCTCAAGTGTTATTTAACAATTCAAAATCCATTTCAATCCATTTAAATAAATCAATTGTCATCATTCATTTATCCAATTTATTTTTTTTTTGTAAATTGAATTTTCTAAATATTTGAAATATTTAGAAAGATGTAATTGCAAGTCAAAATAAAACTAATCTTTTTCTGAAATTCCAATGTATGTTTTTCATGTTTGCCTATTAAGATCAACATTTTAAACAGTTCGCTTCTTTTAAAGTGTCGACTTTCAGACGAACTTGTTCCGACATCCAAACGTGGGTTCATAAAACCACACTGACTATATTGATACAATATAAGACGGAGGGCCACTTTATGCAATTATCGAAAATATTTTAAATAAATCAAATAATAAATAGCCTTTAAAGCAGTGTTGCTAGATTGATATGTTAATATGGGAGTCCTATTTCATAGCTCGCTGAGCTCTCACAACAAATCAGCTGTGCCTGGGAAACACGATTTAATTAAAGACATCCCCTATTTGGCGCATGACGTCACGTTTTGTGACGTCATGTTGCAATGAGATTGTTCAAACTATACATACGGTTCGACGTAGACAGCGGCAAAATGAAGGAGACATCACAGGCACTAATGTACGACTTCGTGAACACGAATTGGGCAAAGTTTGGAACAGAAATCGGCAGGTCAATCACCGACCTGGAGTGGAACGAAGTCGCGGAAGCACTGGCCGAGAAGGTCAGCAGGATCTGCATGCGAGCATGTATAACCCGCATAAAAACCAAGACCCGAAGACGCTGCGACGAGATGGGCTGGTGGAGCAGCGCCCTGGAAGCTGCCAAGAAGAAAATCGATCGATAAAGGAGAGAGGCACAGACGGACGCGGACCGTGGAGTCAAACAGCAGGCACAGGACCAGTACAGGCGTATGCGCCGGAATTACAAGCGGCAGATCGAGGCAGCCAAACAACAAGCCATAGATCATGAAGCAGAGGAGCTGCTAAGAGACGGATCCTGGCACAACGCGTGGAACAGACTGGCAGGGAAAAACATAGGCCCAACAACTGTACCATCCTCAAAGAAGACGGGACCTACACGATGACCGAGAAGGACAAGTACGATTAGCTAACAGGAAAGTACTTCCCCAGCGACGACCGAAGCCGGGAGAAGGACGGGAGGTATGGCAGCGATAAGGGAGCAAACGCCCACCTTCGGCAATGACGACCAGTCACCAGCATCGAGCTGGAGAACGTAGTGCTCAAACTGAAGCACAAAAAGGCAACGGGCATCGACAAAATCCCTAACGAGGCGGCACAGCGCATCCTGCGGGCAATGGGCGAAAGGCTACTCCAGCTCTATAACCTCACTGCCTCAAGGAGCGCGTGTTCCCCGCATGCTGGAAGATCAGCAAAGTTGTGTGGCTGCTAACGAAAGACGGCGCCCTAAGGCCAATAAGCATACATCCAACTCTGGGGAAAATATTGGACAAGGTAATCAATGGAAGGCTGCAACACCTCCTGGAGAACGGCGGATACCTGGACCCTAGACAATATGGGTTCCGAGAAGGCAGAAGCACGATTGGAGCCCTGAGTAGGCTGGTTCATGAAATTCGACAGAACATGGCAGGAACACACCAGCAGGTCGTAACGCTCCATCTGAAGAACGCCTTGAACATGGCACGGAAACCATACAGCCTACATCGGCTCGGCAAGACCAACATCAGTACAACATTGGCCAGCATGATCAACAGCTTCCTGACGGACAGGAAAATCATCATGAGAGACCTGACATATGTGTCCACAAGGATCCAGCATGGGGCCGACACTCTGGCTGGTGGTTATGCAGAGCTGGTTCGACAAACTGGACGCGGCCAGGGAAGCTTGGGCAGAGGAACTACACCAGCTGCAGGACAGGTGGGAAGAGCTGACGGATGAACTCACATACCTGCAAGCCTTCGCCGACGACCAGGTGCTAGTCATGAAAGGGACTTCGGCGAAAAAGATAGAGAGGAAGTGGAGCATCGTCTGTACCGCATGTCAGGATTGGGAGGCCGAAAGTGGCGCCACCTAAAACGAGGTCAATACGGAGGACACATATGTGTCGGCGAAATCAATGCGACCTCCGGTGCTAAAAACGGTGAACACCACAATTGAATAGCGCCGTTGCGTGAAATACCTGGGCATACAAGTGGACAGACACCTGACGTACACGAATCACGTCAACTGCGTTCGGCACAAAATTGAGGAGACGGCCATTAGAATCGGCCACAAAACAAGAAGAGTGTGGGGATGCAACCCGGAAACCCTGATGCACATAATGCAAAGAGCACTGAAACCAGCAGTGCTCTACAGCAGTGAAATGTGGGGCACAAGCATGGCAAAGGAGGCGGCAATGAGAGCGGCACCGACCATGGGAATCAAATCATATGCCACGACACCCACGGCAGCACTACAGGTTCTGGCCGGAACACCGCCATGGTAAATTGAAGCACAATTCAGGCAGAGCTGCTTCATGCAAACAACCTGCAACGAACAAGAATGGACGACAGGCCACAAAAAGAAGCTACACCCGAGCAAGGCGTTTCTTCAGGAGCTCATCAACGACAAGAAACCAGTGTTCCAGATGCACATCGACGCCACACTGAGGAGCAACGGAAGAGCAGCAGTGGGCATAACCATGCCAGGGCGCGAGGTAGCACTCAGACTGGCGAACAACACCAGGATAGGGGTTGCGGAGGCATTCGAATTCCTGAAAGCCATACGCGATAGGCATGGCAGACAACGAGCCACACATAGCGATCAGGACGGATAGCCGCGAAACAACCGAGGCTATAAACAAGGGCAGCGACAGGCCACGAATCCACGCGGACATCCTCAGGCTCATGGAACAACCCCATGCGAGAGGATGGACGACGACAATAGCCTGGGAAGAAGGACACAAGGCAGCCAACGGTGCAAATGCTAGAGCCCACGCGTTAGCAAATTAAGGGGGCAGGGGCGGGCACGCATACAACTGAGACAGACCGCTACAACCTCAGGACCAACAGAGACTGGGCGAAAGTTCGGAATGACACTATCATGAGTGAGTGGCAAAAAGAGTGGGAGACAGTGGAAAAAGGAAGAGAGTTAGATCAAATCTGCAAGGACGTGGGACGGGGAGTGCTGAGCATATCCTTCAAGGCGATCCATCTCGCAACTGGACACGGGAACCTCAATGCGTACCTGAAGCGGTTCGGCAAAGTGAACGACGCACAGTGATCTTGTGCAACCGGAGACGAAACGGTAGCGCACGTGAAGTTTAGGTGCCCAAAGGCCGACAGAAACACGGCAAGGCAACGAATTCAGGTCGTGTGCATCGAATTCAGGTCGTTGGACACCCACATGCGGAAGGATGGTAAAATAACGCGTGACAGCCAGAAACTCAACAAGTGTGCCGAAATGTCTATGCTCACCGAGGAGATGGCGGAAAATGCATGATTAGGACACTGCGCCATAAGTAATCAAGTAAGATAAAAATCAGGACAGCACGCGAATAGACAATAAGGACAATGTGCGGATAGAATAGGATAGACAATAAGGACAGTGCAGGGAAAATCTAAATAGTTGCTATATTAGGTTAGACCATAGATGTAGCAGATTAGAGTAGAATAGGTCCACCCTTTCTCCGCGAATTGGTTGGGAGGAGGTCCATGGTATGGGGAAGGAGTTCTAATGGGAGTGGTTTCGCAACGATCGTAGGTGTGCGGAAACGCGAGAAGGGTGAAGGGGTATGCCGGAAGGTAGGAACCCGGGCAGAGCGGCGACGTTCGAACACACACACATGGGGGCGCTCCTGAGACGAATGCGATGAACCGAGGCGTTGGTGGTTGGGGACTTCACCTCCAAGTCGCCGGAATGGGGATCACCCATCGAGGATCGTAGAGGGGCCTTGCTAGCATGATACCCTTCGGAGGCACTCGGCCTCCTGACGGAATCCTTCCCGGGACTGCTGATGGATATTTTCAATGGCTTGCTGAAATCGCAGAATTTCCCGAAGAGCTGGAAAACTGGTAGACTTGTCTTGATTCCTTAGCAGGCGAAGCCGCTGCTCGAGGACACCAGGGCCTTTGTGCCTGATTAACACCATCGCCAAGCTGTTCGAACACCTAATTAAGGCCCGTCTAGAGGTGGAACTAATGGAAAGGGGAGACCTGGCCGATAACCAGTACGGCTTCAGGAAAGGCAGGAGTGCGGTGCAGGCTGTGGAGCGGGTCATCGAGATGGCCCGGGCTACAAACCTGGGAAGCGACGGCATAGGCGGGAACAGATGATGTGTCTTCATCATACTGGATGTCCGGAACTCATTCAATAGCGCCTCGTGGGCCACCCTGATCAGGGCATCGGAGCTTTGAGAAGTGTCGGGATACTTGATGAACATCATCAAGGACTATCTCTAGGATAGAGAGATATTTCTAGACTCCAAGTGTTTACAGACGCTGAGGCTGACTGTGGGCATCCCTCAGGGTTCTGTACCCGGCCCCCTCCTCTGGATTATATTGCATCACACGGTTTTGAGGCTGAAATTGTCACCGGGGGCCCGAACCACAGAGTTTGCGGATGACATAGGGCTAATGGTTTCTGCAGGTAGCAGACAAGACTTGATTGATAAGACTGACAGTGCGCTGCACACAATCACAGCATGGCTGCGGGACAACTGCATCACCATTGTGCCGGAGAAGACAGAGTTTGTCATTCTGTCGGAAAAGAGGAAGAGGGACGACATATCTTTCATCGTCGGCGGAACCCTAGTAAAACCTCAGCATAAGGTGAGGTATCTGAGAGTGTCCATCAGCCAGGACCGCAGATTAGGGCGGCACATCGAGGGGGCCACACAAAGGGCGTCAAAGAAGGTCGGGGACTTGTCCAGGCTGATGCCCAACATCGGCGGCCCGGACTCCGCCAAAAGGAAGGCTCTATATACGGTCGTGGAGTCAATGGTTCTGTATGCGGCTCCCGTGTGGCATGACTGGGCAACCTTCGCCCAATATCGCATAATGATCAATGGGGTACAACGGAGAGCTCTCCTTCAGGTCGCCTCTGGATACCGAGCCACGTCGGGAACTCAGGTGATTACGGGGATGCCAACCATGGACCCCCTGATGAAGGAGCGGAAGCGGCTTCACGACGGCGGTGCGGATATTTGTGTCCTGCGAGGAAAGCCGCGAGGGACGCCTCAGGAGCGCTGTGGGAGGCCAGGTGGGATGCCCTCTTGGAAAAGGCCCAGTGGACTGGGAGGCTGATTGGGGACCACCGACCGTGGCTGGACTATAAACACTGTTTAACTGTAAAAAACTGTAAAAAGAGTTTACACCTGGCATTCAAACCGTTCGGACGAAATTCCAGTTGTACGCTATTTAATCGTGGATATTTGCGATTCGTTAAATATAAGTTTAAGATAGTAAGATTAAGATCAATATTAGACAAATAGTTAATACGTGTAAATTAAGTGGTGCGATCCGGAAACGGTGGACAAATATATATAAAAGTAGTTAATAGGTGTAAGTCAGTGGAATTAAACGTTAATATTTAGTATAAAATTGGACATTCAGAGACACTTGTGTGCGAATTAACGATCGAAAAACACTAACAATTCGCGATAAGCGAAGTGAGGACGAAAGTGAACTGGTCCGAGAAATCGGCCAAAATTTGCAACCCGGACGAAAGCAAACCAGTCCACAGCTGTAAAGACTTAGCAAGCAAAGGAAGTGTAAGAAAATACCCCACAAGAGGGTAAGTAAGGGACATTTTATGGTTAAGGTTTATTGTTACTGTAACATTACAACATAGGAAATTCTAAAAAAACATTTAAGGTCAACTAAAAAGTTGACATTCAACAAACCTGTGGCGAATGCGCGTTAAAAACAAAAAACTTGAAACCAAGGGTGCGCGTAATCGGGAAGGACTCTCGAGTGCTGGAGGAAGTACAGAGGGGTCGTGCCGTCCACCCCCAGAGAAAAAAATAAAAAATTTTTGTTTTATTTTTCACGGACAAACTAAGGGCCGGAACAGGAACAAAACCGAACAGGAACCAATATAAGGGTGTTGTGAGTGCGGGGAATTTAAAAAAAAGTTTTTCGACAATTGCGGACAAACGGGGTGTCGAAGAAACACAAAAACAATTAAAAAGTGGCTAACGGACCCACCCCGAAATACTGTCTTTGAACACTTAATAAAAGTTGAATAACTCGAGAACGGTGCGTCGGCGAAAGGGGCTGACAAAGTTAATTTTGACCGGCGGCACAGCCCCTACCCGGAACGAACGGCGGCGGGGTCGATCGCGATTTCCGGCGAAACCGTGAGTCGGAACAGGGCACCGTCAAAGAAGAAAGTGATCAGGAGCACCGAGGCTACCCCCCCCATAAAAAAAGGGGGGGGGGGCAAAAGGGGTCAACGCAAAGGAGTCAACGCAGCAAAAGAAATGGAAGAAGAAAGGAAACGAAAAACAACATACAACTGGGAAGACATGGAAAAACAGGGCGAAGACATGGGCGCTATCCCAAAACTGGCAGTCCCTACCAAGATCGCCAGTGAGGCTGTATTAAAAGGGGCGGAAGGAGGCAGAGAAGCGGTCTCCCGCCAGACACCTCAGTCCGGAACAACAAGAGAAGGTGGCGTCCCTGATAGCTAGGGTGGGAGAGATCCTGAACGAGGATGAGGCAGGACCGACAAATGTGACAGAGTGGGAATCCGGGATGGACAGCTCGGACAATCAATCAGGGCAACAAGGACAGAGGAAGACAACAACAGGAGGGGTATAGAAGGTCGGGCAGTTGATAGCCTGCAAACAGGACATTCTAAGAGCGGTCAGCAGGTACACCTCGGGAAAGGTGCAGTTTAACAGGAAGGACAGGGAGACAGTGATGGCTAGGGTGAATGAAATGACGGACATTGTGCTGGAACTACTGGGTCAGATCTACAAGGACACCAGGAGGGAATCCAGGCCAAACATCTCATTCACCCACATAGAACGTCAAATTGAGGAACAAAAGCGAGAGATGCAGGCGCTGACCAGGGAAATAAAGGAACTGAAAAAGGACGGAACGGCAAACACACTGAAAGCCACCACCACGGAGAAAAAAATCAGGACAAAGGAAGGCACACGGACAAAAACGGGACAGACAAATGATAGACCACGCATGGACAATGTTCCTTCAGAGACACAAACGGACACGGACACTGAAGGTGAGTGGAGGGCGCAAAAATGAAGGACAAGACAGGACAGAACAACGAAAACCTACGCGGATGCAATAGGGCAAGGAAACAGCCAAGGAGATACGACGGACGGATGGAAGACACCAGAGAGGAAGGACAGACTAACGACGCTCATACAAATACCAGAAGGACAAAGACACGCGGACATAATAAAAACAATTAAAGAGACAGCTCAAGAGGAGGCAAGGCAAACGGGCGGAATCCGGGGATTCGCCAAAACCAATTCGGGACAGCTGGCAATCCACTACAAAGACGGGACACAACAGAAACTAATAGACGACAAAATCAAGACAAGACCCGAATTACAGATAAAACCACTACAGAGGACAAACCCGAAACTACTGATCACGGGTATAATGAAGGATATACGGACGACGAACTTATGGACGCAATAATCACAGGAAACAAGGAACTGCAAAAGGAGTTGGGAGACAACATAAAAGATAAACTGAAAGTGGTGAGGAGGACAACATGTATAAACGAAGCAAAGGAGAACGTGACCATGGAAGCAATACCCGAGACATTCAGGACCATGGTGAAAAAGGGGAAGATATACATAGACTTAACGGAAATCTACATAAGGGAGGAGGTGAATGTGGCACTGTGCTTCAAGTGCCACAAGTTCGGACACCCGTACAAATATTGCACGGAGCGGGCAAGGTGCCATGTGTGCGGGGGGCCCCACGAGGGCCGCCAGTGTACGTCTGGCAAACCGGACTGTCCTAATTGCGCGTCACAAGGAACGCCCAGGGACATGAGACACCACACGGCGAGAGACAGGCTGTGCCCCGTGTACCAAAGGAAAGCAAGACAATACCAACAAACAAACGTAAACTACGGAAGCAACTCTAACAGACAGACATGAAAATACAAATTAACAAATTAACGTATACAGAGGGACGGCGGCGACAGCACTATTAGACAAATACAAAACCGACCACGACATAGACATAGTCATGCTGCAAGAACCATACACAACGTACAGACCGACCAACAAAACAAAAAAACTCAACAATGGCCGGAACTCAAATACGGAAATATAGATAAAGGACAACATAGACTACACGATAATAACGGAACTTACGAACGACAACACAACGACAATACGAATAAACAGCAAAGCGGGCAACACGTACATAACATCCATATACGACGAACCAGGGGGAATAAAAACACGAGACTAGAGGAATACGACAGAAGACAGCGCGAACACACAACACAAATTAGACAACACCTACTATGCGGAGACATCAATGCACACAGTGACATATAGGGCGGCAACATTAATGATAAACGCGGAGAGGACCTGATCAACTGGACTATAGATAACGGCTACACATTGGAAAACAAAAAATACGAACAACCTACATTTCAAGGACCGATGGGGAACAGCTACGTAGACATGACATTAACAAAAAACTTACGCACTAAAAACTGGACGGTTAACGCAGACGAGACGCTCTCGGTCCACAAATACATAACATACGAAATAGACATTGAACACACGACAACCCAACGCAAAAGGACCACTTAAGACTTTATTGATACAAACTGGACATGCTACGAGGACCAAATAAATCTACAAACCGACCAACTAGACTAGAACCGGAGTATCGACGACATAGCGGACAGCTTTGACAAGATCTGCAGTCAAGCATGTCACCGACACATTGGGACAAAGACGTTACGAGAAGGGGACGAGACAGGATGGTGGAACGAGACACTGGTCAGACAGAGGAAACAACTCAACAGGGAACGGAAGGAACTACAAGCAACAACCGACGACGACGAAAGAGACGCAAGGAAACGACAATACAGAGAACACCGACGGGAATACAAGAAGCTCATCAACCAAACGAGACAGCGGACATACGACCAAGACATCACGGACACACTGAAGGACGCCACCTGGCACAAAGCCTGGAACATCCTGGCGGGGAAAAACAATCAGACATAAACAAAACGATACGAAAGGACGACGGAAAATAAATAAAAAAAAATACCGAGACAGAGGAGGACAGACAGGAATACCTTGTGCGGAAATATTTCCCGCAGGACTTTACTTTACAACAGGCGCGACTTTACAACAGGTGTCTGGACGAACGCACGTTTCCAGCTTGCTGGAAGCGATGCCGTCTCGTCTGGATCCCCAAGAAAGACGACAACCCACAGCCCATTTCCATCCAGCCAACACTTGGGAAAATACTCGACAAACTTATAAACAGTCGGCTACAACTCTTACTCGAGGCGGAGGACAGCTTAGACAAACGACAGTACGGCTTCAGGGAGGGGAAAAGTACGATCGACGCAATAGGAAAACTTGTAGACAAAATAAAGTCAAACAAGAACAAGAGACTACATCAACAAATAGTCACGCTGGACCTTGCCGACGCTTTCCACTCGGCATGGAAGCCATATACTATGGGACAGTTGGCAAGGACGAACATTACAACCAACTTAGCGGGACTAATACACAACTTCCTGACAGACAGAAGGATACACACCAAGGACGCGACAAACAATCATGACGAAGGGTTGCCCACAAGGATCCAGCCTGGGTCCAACACTCTGGCTGCTGGTGATGGAAGGGTGGTTCCGAACTATGGACCAAACAACGCAGAGGTGGAAGGAGGAACAAGCGACTTTAAGGGACGTGGTCATACAATACGTGGACGAACTGACATACATTCAGGCATTCGCGGATGACCAAGTAATCATTATCAAAGGGGAATCCGCGGAAAGGATTGAAAACAAATGGACATACGTATGGGACGGGTGCAGGAAATGGGCAAGACAAACAGGGACGAAATACAACAAAAAACGACTGAGGCTATGTTCATCGGCACCAAGAAGACACGGCCGCCGACATTGAAAACAGACAATGACAAAATAGAGCAAAACGACAACATCAAATACCTCGGAATCACAATCGACGTACAACAAAACTTCGCCAGACATATATATAAAACCAAACACAAAGTGGAGGAGACAGCACTAAAACTTGGACATAAAATAAAACGACTGTGGGGAACAAACCAGAGGACTTTACTACGAATCATACAAAGAGCACTAAGACCGGCAGTGCTGTACGGTTCCGAGGTATGGGGACACAGGGCATACGAGACAAAACAAAGACAACAACTTGACGCTATAATGAGGACGGGCTTGCGCATAGCTATTAAATAATACAGCACCACGCCAACAGCCGCACTACAAGTGCTGGCTGGAACTCCACCTTGGTGGATTGAAGCTATGGCAAGACACAACGTAGACAAGACCAGAAGAGACAACGGAGAGGAACACAGAATAAAACACAAAGACAGACCACACCCGAACATGGGACACCTACAAGTCACAGACACACCATCACATCAACAGAAGACAAGAAGAATACACACAGACGCCACCGTGAAGACGAACGGACGGACAGCAATAGGGATACACATTGAAGACGCTGACGACCACAAAGTACGAATAACGGACGAGACTAAAATACAGAACGCTGAGACGTACGCGGCAATTAAAGGCATCACAATAGCCAACACGAGACAATACACCAACAGTACGATACTAACGGATAGACAAGAAACAGCACAGAACGTCAACAGAGGAAAGACGGCAACAAAGGCAATCACGGAACTACAGCGACACATGGAACAACGACACGAGAAAGGATGGCAGACGAGGATAGCATGGGCGAAAGGACTCGACAAGGACAACATACACAACGCTATAGCGCACAGGCTGGCGAGTGACGGCGCCGAACTTACGGACGTGACAGAAGACACAACCAGATGCAACACTAAGACAAACAAAGAATGGGCCAAGACAAGACTAAACATGACAATGGACACATGGCAGGACTATTGGGACAAAAGTGACAAAGGACGACAACTCTACGACATTTGCAGGACGGTGGGCCGAGATACAATTATAACGACATTCAAAGGGACACAATTCGCAACAAGACATGGAAATCTCAAACAATACTTACACAGATTCAAACTGACAGACAGCGCCACATGTACATGTGGAACGGAGGACGAAACAATCAACCACATTAAGCACAACTGTACAGAGACCGACAGACAGCAAGCAAGACAACATATAAGGACTAAGTAGGGCAACTACAACGTAACACTAAGACATCAGGACGGGAACAACGACGAGGACATACGGAAACTAAACGAATGGGCTGAACTGGTGATGCGCAAGGAGGAACTAGGATAAATAGATAATAGATAGAACTTAATGGTTAGCGTAGGGAAAGTGTAACAGTTCGAAAAGGATAAGGTCTTTTTCCCCTAATTTGGAGGGAGGAGGTCCAAAGAACGGAGAAAGGAGTTCCATTGGTGGTCGTTTCGCAAATAGTGGGTGTGCATAACACAAATGGACAAATGAGGTATACCGAAAGGTAGGTACCCGGGCATTGTACTCATCAACATGTAAACACTGTTTCATTGAAGCAAGAACCAAGCCAAACTGCGGAAATGCGAGTTTAAAATCGGCGAAAATTAGTATTAAATCGGCGAATTTTGTGCTACAAAACCGGAAGTTAAAAAGAAGATCAAGTGAACATTAGAACAAGTGCGATCGGGAAACCGTGGACAAATATAGAACGTTAAGATAGACAATAAGTTAGATTTAATTGAATAGTGAATAGTAGATAGTGAAATACCATTAAAATGATCAGCTAAAACCGAGCAAATCGAGCAAGGATCAGTTGAAAAACGATACATAAACCGCGATAAGGAAGTGCGGACTAAAGCAAACTGGTCCGAAAAACTGGGCTAGTTTTGCACCACCGGACGAAAGTCAAGTGCGCAAGGTTTAAGGGGACTTGGAAACAACAGGTGGCAAAAGACAATTTTTGCGGAGGATACCCTACGAGAACGTAGGGCACTATAGACATTACAAAAAATAGTAAACAACCAAATCAGGCATTTTATTGAACCGCGGCCAAACGGAGGATCGTCAACAAAAACCAAGGTGCGGAGATTGATCAAAGGGCCAAATTGAACGGACAAAAAAGAACAATACGAAATATATCCTTTTCGGGCAAACCGAGAGTCGGAGGAGATCGCCAGCGATTAATAGGGGTCCACCGGCAATAGACGGAAAGGTCCACTTTGACAAAAAGTTTTCGGCGAATACTCAGAGAGCGGCGCGTTTTAACAGGGTTCTCATAAAGGGAAAGACAATCGGAGGCACAGCCCCTTCCCGGAAATAACGTCACCGGCTTCGAGCGCGATTTCCGGCGAAACCCACACGGTCCTCAGACTCTTGGGGGACAGACATATGCAGACATAACGGGCCAGGAGCCACAACCCAAAGACAAAACGGAAGGATGGAAGACACCGGAGAGAAAGGATAAACTCATCACACTAATGCAGATACCGCAGGGACAAAAATCAATGGACGTAATTAAAACAATCAAAGGCACAGCACAGGAGGAAGCAAGGAACACAGGGGGAATACGAGGATTTTCAACAATCCACCAGGGACAATTAGCGGTCAATTAAAAAATACGCAGCAGACCGGAGCTCCAGATAACGAAGACGGAACGATCAAACCCACGACTGATAATTACGGGAGTGACAAAGGGGTACACGGACGACGAACTACTGGACATAATAATAAGCGAAAATAGGGAACAGCAAAAAGAGGTGGGGGAAAACATCAAGGACAAGGCTATAATAATGAAAAGAACCACATGTGTGAATAGGACAAAAGAAAACATTACGATAGAGACAGAAACGACACTATTTAAAACACTAATCAGGATGGAGAAAATATTTATAAACCTCAGCGCGGTCTATATCAAAGAAGAGGTGGACATTATTATATGTTTCAACCCCCACAAATATGGACACCCTGCGAAATATTGCAAGGACAAGGCGCGTTGCCACATTTGTGGAGGCCCACAACAGGGGAACGAGTGTCAGGCAAGTGACATGGACTGTTCCCAATTGTGCCATATAAGGAACACAAAAGACAGCGAGACGACCCGCAGCGCGGGACTGATTATGTCCCATATACAAACGAAAGGCAACACAGTACCAACAGACCAGGATTAACTACGTCGGAGACAGGAAAACATTAACAGGACCAACACAATGAAAGTGATACAATTGAACGCAGACAGAGAGAAGGAAGCGACAGCACTATTGAATCAATATGTTAACAACAACAACACAGACGTAGTATTGATACAGGAACCGTATACTAAACACCAGACAGAAGGACAGATAAAGAAGATAACCAATGGAACAAAATCGAAGACAGAAATCTGGACACGAGAAGAAATAGAATACACCATAATAACCGAACTGACGGACAACAACACAACAACCATACAAATCAATACCTACAACAAAAATAAAGGGATATACATAACATCCATATACGACGAGCCTGGAGGGAACAGAAACATTAGGACAGAACAATTCGTCAGCAAGCAGCGAGAACCATATGCACGAATGGACCAACACCTACTAGGAGGAGACTTCAACTCTCAAAGTGAGATATGGGGAGGAACCTCAAATGATCAAAGAGGGGAAGAACTCACCAATTGGATAATACACAACAATTACACATCCTTTTGGGAAATCAAAAGACGGAAATCCCAACATTCCAAGGACCAATGGGAAACAGCTACGTGGACGTAACTATAACAAAAGGAATAACAATAACAGACTGGAAGGTAGAAGATGAAGAAACGCTCTCCGGCCACAAGTACATTTCTTACGAAATAGAAGCGGAAATCACAACAAAAAGCCGAAAAAACAAAACTTACGACTTTATTAACACGGACTGAACAAGTTTCAAGGACTACATCAACGGACACACCGAAAACATTAACTGGAGATAAACAACAAACGAACTGGCAGAGACAGCAACGAACATTTGAAAGAGATCATGGGCAAAATACATTAAAACAAGGACACGCAAAAATGGCGATGAAGAGGCATGGTGGAATAAGAGCCTGGAAAAAACCAAAAGAAGACTGAACAAAGAAAGACGGAAAATACAAAACACAGCCTCCTCAAAGATGACCTGGCTAGGACGGAAAAGAAGGAAAGTTATAGAGCATTGAGAGCCACCTATGAAAACAACATCAGACAGTACAAACCGAAAAAATATGACGAACAAACCACCGACATGTTAAGACTATCTACATGGCACCAAGCCTGGAACCGGCCAGCTGGCAAACAACACACGGACATAAACAGGACAATAAGGAAAGAAGACGGTACATACAGAACAACAGATAAGGAGAAACAAGAATATCTCGTAAATAAGTACTTCCCACACGACACTGAAGAGAAAGACAACGATTTCAAGAAGGAATTAAGAAAAAAGATCCTCAAATTCAGGGTGGAGATAGAGCCACGAATATCGATAACGGAGATACGAAACGTACTGGACGGACTACAACGGAACAAAGCAACAGGAACTTCCGAAATACCTAATGAGGCCATAGGACATATACTGGACACGATGGGGGACAGACTGCTGACACTGTAAAACAGATGCCTGGACGAACAAACCTTTCCGGCTTCCTGGAAAACATGTAAACTGACTTGGATCCCCAAGAGAGACGTCACACCGCGACCCATCTCAATACAGCCAAGACTCGGAAAGATATTGGACAGACTGATAAACAAACGACTACAACACGTGATCGAGAGCGACGACAACCTAAATAAACGACAATATGGGTTCAGAGAAAGACAAAATACAACGGACGGGATAAACAAAGTCACAGAGACAATAAAGAACTACAGAACGAGAGGACTACATCAATAAATAATAGCGCTAGACTTAGCGAACGCTTTTAATACCGCATGAAAGCCCTACATTATGAATGAACTGGTAAGGGCTAACCCGACGAGAATGATGGCGGGAACAATAGAAAGTTACCTGACGGGACAGAAACTCAGGATAGGAAACATTGGATGTCCACAAGGATCCAGCATGGGACCAACGCTGGGGCTATTAGTCATGGAGGGCTGGTTCAGAGTAATAGACGAACAAGAGCGAACATGGAGACAGGCACAGACCGACCCGAAGGACGTAACAGAGGACAACAAAGACGAGCTATCGCAGGTACAAGCATTCGCAGACGATCAGATCATCATCATATCGGGCCCTTCTGCGAAGAAAATTGAAAAGAAGTGGACGGACATATGGGAGGCATGTGAAACCTGGGCCATGCAAAGCGGATCAACATACAACGAGCGGAAAACGGAGGCGATGTTCGTACATACTAAAAAGGTTAGACCACCAACACTGTCTAGCTGACGGTTGACAGTTGACGGTTGAAGGTGGCCGGCCACCGTGGTTTACCCGCGCATTGTTGACAGCTGACAGTTGAAGGCTGACAGCTGACTCTGGAAACGGCACCGCGATTTATCCGCGCGAAGTGAAGTGAGTGATATGAGTGACACAGGAGGAAACAATAGCGAGGGAGGCAAAAGGAAGAAGGATTGGGAGTTACTGGCCAATATGGGAACGGAATTGGCAGCAATCCCGAAAAAAGCAATGCTGGCAAGGTCACCGGCAAGAGCGAGCAAGAACGGAGGACCGCTGTACCCATATTCACTCTCACGCCGTCGCCCGCCAGCAACCAAGACAATGAGTCGGGGCACCAATCCAACCTGGTCTCCCTGCTGGCATCGTTCAGCGCACTGCACGCAACAGGCGAAGATAGTGAGGTGGCATCAGGAATAGATGAGGAGGAAACGGTGGAAACACCAAAAACATGACTGACTGAATAAATGGACAAGAACACCGTCGAGCTAAAAAAGTCAAGCCAAACGACGGAACAAGCGATAAGGCCCAAACAGTCCATAATCGAAGCGGTTAGCAGATACCAAAATGGAAAACTGCATTTCAAGAAAGAGGACCGGGAAATAGTGCTGCGCAACGTCAATGAACTGACGGTCATATTGATGACAGCCAACAAGGGGGCTGACGGACAGCCAACAAGGGGGTACGATGGCGCAAGAGCAGGATCCAAGCGTTATCATGGCCCAACCGCAGCAGCAAATGATGACGCAAATGAAGGTAATGGTAGCTGAGATCAAAGAAATCAGGAAGGATCTGAAAGCCACAACAGCGCCGAGCAGAGTGACAAAAGGAAACCATCCAAGACCTGTGTGCCAGACTGTGTCAAAGGCCCTTTGCATGTCCAGAGGCAGCATAACCGTACTTTGAAGCTTATTAAATGCTGCATAGGCATCCGTTGCGATCCTAGCAGTCTGCAGCGTTGTGTTATGCCTTGGTCGAAAGCCAAACTTGAAAACAGAATTGCCAAAAATTCACAGCGGCACCACTGTTTCCCTAAAGGGTCGAGCGAGCCCGAGGAAAAAGTCAAATTCCTCCCTTGGCAGGTAGAAATTTGGGTCTTCTGCTGCTTTATTTGCCCTATTTGATCCGCGAATATCTAATTTTCTAACCTTTTTTCTGGTTTTTTCTGCAAGCCCAATTGCACGATTTGCTCAGCACAAACACAAACTTATTCACCGCAGGCAGATGTAAATATCACTTCGAAAATCAACTTTCTTTGTAACTAGACCCGAAGGCTCCGATACATGACTCAAATTATGCCTTTCGGCGACCCTCCTGGCTTTCGCCTAATGGGTCCTGTTTTCCCTCAACATAGCCAAACCACTGTACCAAGCAAACGAGCCCGAAGAAACCAGCGACCAAAAAAAAACCCCGAAACACCAGGCCCAGCAAGGCGTCCACCCACCCTTTGCATCACAAGTGAGGACAACATTCCTCATGACCTTTATTCTCCAATATATGACTTTCCTACGTTGCCACTCTGGCCTTAACCTACCGAGAGAGAAAAAGATTAAAAAAAATAACAAAAACAAACTACCTTAAACCTACCCTAACCAACCTATCCCAATATGATACACTAGAGAGCTCCCGGAATTTCGACCGTTCTCTACCGTTAAGTACATGTGTTCCGAACGTCGCCGATCTTCTCGGGTTCCCACCTTGCGATATACCCCATTCACCCGTGTCGCGTTTCCGCAAACCCACTATCTTTGAGAAACCCCATGCGAACTCCTTCTCCGTATCTTGGACCTCCTCCCAACCAATTAGCGGGGAAAGGGATCTATCCTAATCTTAACTAATCCAACTGTGTACACTTTCCCTGCACTATCCTTATTATCTAGCCTATTCTATTCGCGCATTATCTTTATTATCTGTTCGAGCACTGTCCTGGTTTTCCTTATTTAGTCCTTATCACTACTCAGTCTACTTATGGCGCAGTGTCCTGATCTCTTGTTTCGCGCCATTTCATCGGGGAGAATAACCATTTCGGCCCACTTATTTAGTTTGTGGGTATCACTTGTTATTCTTCCGTGCATGCGCAGTTGAATGTCCAGCGATCCGAACTCGCTGCGCACTTGACACCTTGCCGCGTATCTGTCCGCCCTTGTGCACCTGAACTTAATGTGTTCCACAGTCTCTTCGCCGATTGCGCAAGAGCACTTCGCATTGTCTCTTTTTGCGAAGCGCTTTAGGTGCGCTCGGATGTTCCCGTGTCCTGTCGCGTGCTGGATCTCCTTGAAAGTAAGGCCCAGCACTCCCCGTCCTACCTCCTTGCAGATCTGGAAGAGTTCCCTTCCTTTGTCCGCGGAGGTCCACTCCTTTTGCCATGTTACGTGCAAATATTTTGCCGTAAACCTGTTAATTTGTTTTCGACCTCGGCATGCGTGTGCAAGTTATTTGCCAAGCATATCTGTTTTGGTTTTTTCATCATAGAGTTAAATTTTGGCTGTAAAATCCGAATCTAGCAAATTTGGCGATTCGTATCGCAGTTTCGATTCTTATCGCAGGTGAAAAAAATATTTGGTAGATTGCGGGATCACGTGTCCGTTAGGGCCAATGAAATTGGTGATTTTTGATTCCTGCTCCAACGGAAGGTTGGGGGGAGGAAAAACTTCTACTGGTGTAACGGTAGATTTTTGGTGGTTGAAGAATTAATTAGGCCGTGACGGTCAGATCGGCAGGTCGATTTTTGAGTTTGTTCCGCACGGTCGGGCTTTGAGATTTTCATTGTGTTCAGCGCTACCGCATGGTCGGTTTTGAGTTAGTTTTAGCATCAAGATATCCCTTGATGATTGCATAGATTGCAAAAAAACATTGTTTTTCACTGAGAAAGGAGAGTAATCGGTTGAGTCGAAATTTTGGTACACAAGGACCGGATAGACGAATCCATGATGGCTACCATGACCACGGGTTATTGATCCGAGATTCCTGGAACATTTCAAAACCAGCTTTTTTGGGGAAACTCAGCGGGACCGTTGGATTTTTGACATTGAGGCTGGCTCTGCTGTTTTCCAGTTTGGTAGAAGTTGTATGCTACTTGGAAGCATGCTGGCGCCCAACTTTTGGTGAAGACTTTGTTTTTTTATCAGTTTTTTTATGACAGTTTTTTTTTATAATAGGAATTAACAACGTTTTATAGTTAACTGCTTGTGCTGAAACATTCAAGTTCGACTGCATTCAGTTCATTTTGTTTCTTTTTACTTTAATTGCGATTCACAGTCGGACCTGAGTGATTTCCTTATTTATTTGGTACCCTTTACTGTGGATTTTTTTTATTTTATTTATGATCACGACCGATCCCCATTGGAAGACCTGCGAGGCCACTGACTGAAGTGATCACTCCAGCAGGTCCCCCTCAGGGTCCTTCCCCTTCACCATCCAGGCTTGATTGAAGTTAAGGTATCCATAGATTAAGGGTGCTACCAAAAATATCCGAGTGATACGCTCTAAGTAAATGTATATATTTTTTTACCTTTATTACTCTCAGTAAAATTGTTAACTTGTGTAAATACATTAGTTGTGCAGTTGAATTTGAGTGTGCATAATTTTGTATTGTCCATTGAGCGTTCCAAAAATTGTTCACTAGCCGCAAAGTACTAGCTCTTGCTCTAACTCACGCCCGAGATAAAATAAATATAGTTGGAAGTAAAATTCATAACAAATTGGCGCCCAACGTGGGGCGCCAATTTGTTATGAATTTTTCTTTACTGTGGATTTTTTCATTTTTATTTATGATCACGACCGATCCCCATTGGAAGACCTGCGAGGCCACTGACTGAAGTGATCACTCCAGCAGGTCCCCCTCAGGGTCCTTCCCCTTCACCACGCAGGCTTGATTGAAGTTAAGGTATCCATAGATTAAGGGTGCTACCAAAAATATCCGAGTGATACACTCTAAGTAAATTCATATATTTTTTTTACCTTATTACTCTCAGTAAATTGTTAACTTGTTTAAATACATTAGTTGTGCAGTTGAATTTGAGTGTGCATAATTTTGTATTGTCCATTGAGCGTTCCAAAAATTGTTCACTAGCCGCAAGTACTAGCTCTTGCTCCACTCACGCCCGAGATAAAATAAAAATAGTTGGAAAGAAAAATTCATAAACAGCCACTCCCTCATGGTGTGGCATTCCTCTCTTTCGCCCAGTCCTTATCGTCCTGAGGTTATAGCGGTCCGCCTCGGTGGTGCGCATGTCGCCTTAGACCATGGTCCGCTACACGCGTACTAGTATTGTCCGCCAGTCTGCACGAGGCGTCGCGCCCTTGTACTGCTATGCCCACGGCGGCCCTGCCGTTGATTTTCAAAGTGGCGTCAGTGTGCATCCGCAGCACTGGTTTGGGTGTCGTTGATGCGCGCTTGGAGAAAACGCCTTGCACGGGTGTGGTTTCTGTTGTGCCTTGTCAGCTCTGCCTTTTCCGGGCTTGTTCTTTTTGTGTGGCTGTCATCCTTGACCAGCGCCTCAATCCACCATGGCGGTGTTCCGGCCATGGCCTGAAGTGTCGCCGTTGGTGTCGTGGCGTAAGAATTTTGCCATGCACTTTTTTGCCACGCTCACTCCCCACACTTCGCTGCCATAAAGCACTGCAGGTTTGAGTGCTCTTTGCATCACGTGGGACTAGGGTCTCCGGGTTGTGTCCCCACCATCTTCTGGTTTTGTGGCCAATCTGATGGCCATCTCTTCGGTCTTGTGGCGAACTCTGCTGATGTGATTCCTGAAAGTCAGCTGTCTATCCATCTGGACTCCCAGGTACCTCACGCAACTTCGCTGGTCGACCGTCATGTTCGCGGTTTTCAGTACCGGAGTGCGCATAAGGCTTTGCCGACACAAACAATCGCTTCAGTCTTTCCCTCGTTGTAGTGAACGCCGCTTTCGGCGCCCACTCCTCGCAAGCGTTCCAGATGATCTCCCACCTTCCGCTCGATTCTCTTCGCAGATGTTTCTTTGATGACTAGCACCTGGTCATCTGCGAAGGTTTTAGGAATGTTAGATCGTCCGTTGTTTCTTCCCATCAGTCCTGCTGTTGGTGGAGTTGCTCCTTCAAGCCTCCCTGGCCGCGTCCAATTTTTCGAACCATCCCTGCATGACTACCAGCCAGATAGTCGACCACATGCTGGAGCCTTGTGGGAACCCCTAGCTTATGTCGTAGGTCATGCCCCTCATGGTAATCGTTCTTTCCCGTGAGGAAGCTGTTTATCATGCTGGCCATGTGTTGGTATGATCGTTTTGCCGAGCTGGTGCAGGATATACGGATATATCCTTATATAGGATATATAAGGCGTTCTTCAGATCGAGCGTTACTACTTGCGATGTGTGTCAATCTGCTCAGGCGCCGAACGTGCTTCTACCCTCTCTGAACCGTGTTGTCTGGGGTACAGGTGTCCGCCGTCCTCAAGCAGGTTGTTGCAGTCCCGGTTCAGTAGGTTGTCCAGTCTTTTCCTAGCGTCGATTGCAGGCTGATTGGCCGCAGGGATCCGTCTTTCTTCGGCAGCCATACGCCTTGCTAGACTTCCAACACTCGGAAATACCCGCTCCTTCATGCAGGGTTGTACAACTGGAGGAGCCTTTCGCCAATTTCCCTCATTATGTGTCTTGCCGCATCGGTTGGGGACCTTGTCAGTTCCCGTCGCCTTATTGGGTTTCAGCTTATAGACCACATTCTCCAGCTCATGCTGGTTATAGGTGGCTCTTCGTTGTGCTGAAGGTGGGCGTTTTGACCCTGATCGCTGCCATCGTAGCCGTGTCCATGTTGGGTAGTCGCTGGGGAAGTACTTTCCGTGAGGTAATTGTATTTATCCCTTTGGGACGTGGTGTAGGGCCCGTCCTCTTTGAGGATTGTGCAGTTGCTGGGCAGGTGTCTCTTCCACGCGTTGTGTCATGATTCGTCGCTTAACAGCGCCGCGCTTTCTTC
>JAJTJO010000066.1:124126-281161 GCA_024550625.1 Dendroctonus valens | reverse complement strand
ATCGATGTTTTATAGGAAAAAATGATACGCCACTGCTTTTTCGGGTACACAGTAGCATATAATTTTTTCTATAAAAACATCGATTAACGTGTTAGGACAGATGCCACTGACAAAACAAAAAAAATAGTTTTAATGCAAAATATGTGCCCTCATTGGAAATTATCGCCTGTAAAAATTTGTTTAAATATCCACGGCCGTTTGGCAACAATTGATTTAAAAAAATTAAGCCAAACTTAAACACTCTCTCCTTAATGAACTCTATTTCCTTAATGAAGCATTTCTCGGATATAGGTTATAATGCGAACTCATATTGTTTCTCGATTCTCTATCGAGTACATATCTAAATAAAGATTTTTATTGCCATTGAGTACATTTTTTGAGTGTTAAGAAACTTGTGTATCATAGATATTATTTATGCGTTCTGAAATCGGAAATGTTGAGAAATCGAATGCGTTTTGCCCATTTTCTGTTCGGATAATCCATACATCACTGTATCGATATCTATTTCGGAAAATTTTTGAAATTGTTTTTTTAAAATAGTTGAAATGGACGGCATGACATTTGTTTATCGAACAGAATGAGCGGCCGGGCGTTTTCAACGCGAATGGCTACAGCACGCTCTTATATTTTCTGTTTTTTGTTTTATTTGACGTGTTTCGACTTTCAGGCCGAACAAGATGCCGGGTTTTAGCACCGCGGGCACGTTCAAAATCTTTGTCGGAAACCTCGCCGAAAAAACCAGCGTATCGGAGCTTCGTCCTCTGTTCGAGAAGTACGGCAAAGTTGTTGAATGCGATGTCGTCAAGAATTACGGTTTTGTCCACATGGAAAATGAATCGGAAGGGCGCGAGGCTATCCAGCAACTTAACGGACAAATGATTAATGGTCAATCCATGAAGTGCGAAGCCGCCAAGAGCCGTAAAGCGCCGCAAACGCCTACAATAAAGATTTTCGTAGGAAATCTTACGGATAATACTAAAGCACCTCAGATACGGGAATTGTTTAAAAAATTCGGAACGGTCGTTGAGTGCGACATTGTTCGGAATTATGGATTCGTACATCTTGAATCGTCGGGAGACGTAAACGAAGCAATTAAAGATTTAAATGGTCAAATTGTGGATGGACAGCCCATGAAAGTACAGATTTCTACGAGTCGTGTTAGGCAGCGTCCGGGAATGGGTGATCCTGAGCAATGCTATCGTTGCGGCCGTGGCGGACACTGGTCAAAGGAGTGTCCTAAAGGAATGGGACCCGACAGGTTTCGCGAACGCATGTTCGGACGCGATCCTTACCCTCCTCCACCACCGCCACCATTCCTACGCGACCGGATGATGGGACGCTTTGGGGTAATACGCGATTTTAGTTTTAATTGTTTGTCCCTCACTTTATAGTCGCAAATCATTTATTTCGACTGAAACAACCCACTTACTGGGGTTATTAAACATGCTGCTTTAGCACAATTACAGTTATACCTCACGTCTTAATTATTGAATTAAATCATAATTTGTAAATAGTTACGTTATAGTAACTTGAATGCTACATGCTCTATTACTTTTTATGAAACGATTATACAGAGAAGGAGAGGACAAACTGTTATCTGCTTAAATTAAAAAATGTAATCCGTTTCTTTATGTTGTTCAAAATAAAAACTTTACTTATTTCAATCCAGATATTATCTTCAACACTGCAATGAGCACCATTGGAATCTTAGAAACGGCAAGACCCAGGGAGTCGGTAAAATCAGTATTTGTACCAATTCAGGTACTAAAGTTCAGAACCTTGGTTATAAAACTGGAATCCTTTAAATTTCGGGTAGTTTTCAAAAGCGACATTCTGAGGAAGCACAAAATAATCAGTTAATCCAATTTAAAGCCAGCGACATGTCCTCACTACACAGATTTCACCGACTAGCTAGCTTTTGCTACTTTCAAAGTTTTCCGATTAGTAAATGCTAGTTCTAATTTCATTTGTATTATTTTCTTTACATAGGATGCGTATGACAGCTACTATGATCGTCGTTTTCCCGAAGATTCTCGCGACTTGTACGAGCGTAGGTACTCCAGCATGGCATCCAGGAGCGAAATGAGCCTTCGAGGAGGCAGAGATTTTTGCCTCCGCCATTACCCCCAAGACGGGAGCCACTACCTCCTATGCCGTCAATTGGACTCAGAGGATCTTCGAGCGGTCTGAGTTCCAGAATGGGAGAATCCAGCTTCTCTCGTAGCCCGAGTGACTATGGTATGTTCAGTAGACGATCGCCCCCTCCAAGTAGCTCTCTTGGTGGGTCGAGAATGAGCCGAATGTATGAAGATTTCAGCAGAGATACCTTTGACGATCGAAGGTAATATATTCACAATTTATTTATTTAGAAGTTTTAAACGCATTTCCTGTTCCATTAAAGCAGTAGTGAACACGTAATGAATGGTGGTGACAATATCAGAATGGTTACTTTCGAAAAAGTTCTCAAGTCAAATGTTTTTTGTACTTGTCGCTTACAACGTTAAAACAGAGAACTAAATTAAATTTGTGGGTTTCGGTCAAGTTATCAAACATATTTAAAAATATATATTTATGGAAGACTTATACACTCTTAAAAGAAATTTATTGTAATCACTGCTTCTTGTAGACCGCCAATGAGAGGACCATCACCCCCTAGAAGGTATGCCCCATACTAAAGCGGTTTTTCAACATTCAGCATTACTTTCGTAACAGTACCTAAATATGCATACACAGTTACATTTTTAATAGAAATTACTACTGGAATTAACCATTGTAAATTACTTTTATATTTTGGAAGGAACCGACTACTTTTAAGTACCGTGACTAGTTCTGTTCCATATCATATGGAATTAATGTCTTGCAATTTAATAATAAATTGTACACTGATATGTTATTTATTTGTTTTTTTTTATAATACTTGACATCCTAGTGAAAGCGGATGATTACTTTTACAAAAAAACTAGGCAAAAAATGGTCTCCCTGTATACAGGGTGTCCAAGGTAAGGATACATTGCCATGGGAATTCCCTAAACCGTGAGAGATACGAAGTCGGTCAAATGAGGGAAAAGTTGCGCAGTCAGAGGGCCAGAGTACATGGCGTTTTCAAAAAAGACAAGTATTTCTTTAAATCTTTGAGACATCTAGAAAAAAGCGGTTTTTTGGATTTTTGTTCTATTTCATTTTTGAAGTTATTTCAAATCATATCAAAAAACAAGAAATGCTTCTCATGATATGGATGTGTTGCATGAGGATCTCGGAAACCGTAGGAGATACGAAGTCGGTTAAATTAGGAAAAAGTTACGTAATCAGTGGGCCATATACATGGCGTTTTCGAAATCAAGAATTTCTTAAAATTTTGAGATATTTAGAAAACTGATTTTTCGTATTTCTGTTCTTTTTTGTTTGAATTATTTCAAATCATATTAAAAAACAATTTTTTTCTCCTGGAACCATTTCGAGCTCTAGAAGATTTAACGTTTTAATGAGCAACGTTCGTCTCTTTAAACTTTTGTTTTTCATATGGACGGAAAAAAGTACATAACGTATAAGGTAGCTCTTTTCATAGCGAATTCAACGATGTATAATCCTGGACGATTTGTTCCTGTTCCTGCGTAAAAAAACAGTTTTTTTAATAAATTATACCTGTCCAGAGTGTCCTAGACTATGTGGCTCGTATTAATATTTGGTTTTAAGCATAAAACGATATCACAAAACGAAATGTGGCCATCGATACCACCGAAAGTCTTTCTGACTGAGTCTTTCGTCTGACTTTCGGTGGTATCGGGCCAATACGGAATCCGATATTGAACCGCATTAACCCATTAGCGCCCAGCGTAACCATATGGTTATGGCTGCAGGGTAGTTTTCTAAGCTAAAATGTGCCATTGCGTGGGGACTTTTTAATAGATGGGCCTAAAGATCGTTTATAAATGATTGAACACGTGGACTTTCGGCTGCTAAATCAATAAGATGTTTCATGTGGCATTGATAGAACGGGTTTAGTTTCGATAATATTTTCGGTTGGGTAAAGTGCGATGCAACCTAGATTTGAGTAAGTATAGCTTAGTTATTAGTTCGAAACTCCATGTAACATCCCTAGTAGTAATAGTAGTAGTATTGTGGGGGGGACCCGATGGGTCCGGCGAGTAGGACTTAAATGCCCTTTTCGCCCTTCCCCTCCATCCATCCCACCTTACCACTCCTGATCTTTGCCACCCCAGGCGTCCCGTCTCCCTGACAAAGGCAAGGATCCGTCTCCACTCCAAGGAAGACAATCGATGCCGGAGAGTGTAGAGACGCCTCCCATTATACGACCAGCGATGGCAGACTCGTATTTTTGTATCCTACTAGGTGGTATGATGTTTCCTCCGCCATTCCACATTGTGGACATACGGGGCTATCACCAATTCCCAGGAGGTGTAGGTATCTGTTCAGAACACAGTGGCCTGTCATGACCCCAACCAGAGTTCTCAGGGCCCAGTGACTCCTTGACATCAACCATTTGGATGTTGCCTTGGCGTCACTTGGGGGTCCAATCAACTCTTTGGCTTGTCTACACACTTCCGCCTTTCTCCACATCTCTGTGGTGCCTCTGAGAACCCAGTCATTTAGAGCGCTTGCTACCTGTCGGTTACTTAACCCTATGTGAGGTTCGATAGTTATTGGGCTCTCAGAAGATCCAAGCCTTGCCAATGCATCGACCCTCTCATCTAACATCCCTAACTTACCAAGTAAACATCAGAGAGGGTATATATAAATAGACAACCAACATTTCAAAAGTTGGATGTATGAGTTACGAGACTGTTTACGTCAGTGTAACCGTATGGTTACACTAGGTGCTTACACTGGCGTCTTTTGCATTTGGTATTTCAGAAAACGATTTTCTCATAAAGAAGCTTTAGACATTGTATATGGCAAGTATGTTGAAGAATCCGATTTTTTCGGTCGAACCACCAGGTTGTGGAGTGCTTTCTGACGAAGATAGCACAAGTTAGAAATAACATTTTTCTTAGCTATTCTCATTCTAACCGGTTATAATGAACTTTCGTGAAAAAGGTTTTATTGGGATCTGTTATGAGGAACGAGCTTGTTTATAATTACATGCGACAAAATCGTTTCTTGAAAATTTGCCATTTATCCATTTCGCCGCCAATGATGCAAAAGATAAAATTTTGCATTTGTAGAATTCATTTAGATTCAGAGATGCAAATCTCACGTCAAAACGATGTGCCAGAAGTGCAATGTAGGGTTTCCGCTATATTTCCATACCGAATAAAACATGAATTTGCAATGATATTATGTTTTTAATTATTTCCCCAAATGGCTTTCACAAACGCCTATCGTAACCATATACTAACACCAATTTCTGGAAAAAAATATGCAATTTTGAAAAAAATTTCATTAAAACCTTGCATCTAGAACTAATATCATTTCAAAAATACAAAAATCAGTAATTAAAAAGAAATAATTAGGCGTTAACGAGTTAAATCTGTCCTCGTCGCCTGATAAGAATAATGGACTGTTTAAAACGCTTAACATACCAACGAGTCTGTTTCATAGAGTCGCTCTTTTGTCTGTAGCTTGCATATCTATATTTTCTGGTATTTCATTATAATTTCCTTAATACCTATTTACCTTTCTTTAATATCTATTTATTATTTGCTAATGCTTAATTGGTTTTGCTCAATACCCATCTAAGAGAAAATACTATTATAAATATAAACCTTATACTAAACAGCTGTTTTCGTCATGGGACACCCTAGGTGTTCCATGAATATGGGCTGTTATCCGTAACTTGAAAAATATATAATAATTACAATAATTCCGAATAGTTTAGGTCTTCTCTTTCCTCCAACTTCAGTTCCAGCGGAAAGACAAAAGCATCTTTAATTATTAGAAAAACCTCGCATCCGATTATCCAATGAATCAGCGCGTTAATTACTCGGTTTAAACTATTGGCCATCCAAATTTTGAAAAGCTTGCATTCATTGTACTCCTATTAGAAAATTACTTTTAATTTTTGATCCGGTTTTTGATAAATTTTAACTTCAAATTGTATAAGTTAATTAATGTGTTTATTATGCACCTTCTATAAAAAATCAAAACATCCAGTAGTAAATAAATGTCGATGAACAGTTTACAATGTATACTTTAGTAATACTTTTTTCAATATCCTTTGCCAGAGTCCTAACATACAGTTGATGTGTAAGCAGTAATATGATTAAATTCTTGCGACTAATCATGCATATTATTAATAATTGAGTTTGTTTTCTATCAGTAAAATTCTATAAGCCCCACCAAAATATTTACATATTTTCAGCCCACTATAGATTCGATTTCTCTAGATGAAGATCTTCTGGATCTTAATAGACAATGAAAAGTACGGGTAAACAATTTTAAACTATAAAATAATTAAACTTATTAAAATAGCAAATATTCTGAGATTTTTTTATTGTTTCGTATGGATTATTATTATATTTTAATTTAATTATTATTATTGTTATTATTTTGACTAATTTTATGGCTTGTATAAAACCAAGACATGCAAGATCAAGACCAAGACTTAACATGCAAGATCAAGACCGAGACCCTCTAATGGTTTCCAAGACCAACACCAAGACGTATGCAAAAACAAGAGCAAGACCATATGTGAGTCTTGGTCTTGCTTTGCTCATCACTAATGTTGTTCCATTTAATATTACCTGGGTTTCAGTCCTTATATACTTACTATTATAATTGTATCTACCTCACAACCAGTCGAAGTACAGTATGAAGCAGTGGATCGTTTGCGCATCTTTTATCTTGTATAACACAACAAGCAAGGAAAAAAATTATATTCTTAGATAGAGTAGCCTCCAATTTTGTCCTCGTTCGTTGTATTATATAGATTTTGAAACCGGAACCGAATTGGAAAATATTTTCTAAACCGGAACCAAAATTTTAAATTTTGCCTTGGAACGAAATCGGAATGGAACAGTTAGTTCGATTCGGTCCGGGTCTTTGATTATAACTACTACAAAGTAGGATGTCTTTTATATTCAACCAGACATTATAGCAAAATATTCTTGTCTAGACTTGTTAAAAAGTTTAGCAAGCGGTCTAAATACCGAAGCAAAGAAAACCATTATTCATTAGAAACAAAGCAAATGTTTATTCTTCAACTTGCTTCAAAGGATTTGCTTTTCAACCAAATGTTCCATTTTTATTGATGAAACTCATTATCTCTAGAGAAGTTGGCGATATTTAACTATCGTTTTAACTATTGTTCTCATGTTTTAAAGTACCTAGTAGTAAAACAAGCACCATATATTCAGTATAGTTGAAAGTAATTCTGAAACGGTGGCTGTGTAAAAGCTGTACATGTCCCGAATTAGAATCAGTTAAATCCGCATTATACAATCATTTCTCTCTTCAGAATCGGTCTGGAATACGGTGAACGACGATGTATAATTAGATTAACACATCGAGAGAACTAATAATAAAAAGGCAAAAGCGCGGCACCATAAACCAACCAGTGCCCAAATCGCAGATAAATAAACATGTAATAAGTACGTAATGGTAAACCGCATGCGGTCTGAACCCAGTTTCGTGTCTCCTCGCCTCAAAACTGCCGTCAAGAAAGGAAGTGCTGCGGATTTCGTGTTGCTACTATAACAACATTTCTCACAATCGGCGTTTGGCATCTCGTTTTTTCCAATACAAATATGTGAGACAGGACAATAACATCGAACGCCCCTGGTGAGTTTACAGAAGAAGTGACATACGGGCTGTCAGTAACAAAGATGAAGTGCGCGCGCTTCCAATAGGCCATTTTGTCACAAAATTAACCTTTTGTTATGATGTATCGAAATGAATATAATAGCATTTATTACAATATTGAATATTTTTTTAGTGTTTAGAAACAGTTTGTGGACTTAAGTGAGAAAGTGCCATATTGCGTAGTCCGCAATCTAGTGCAGATTAAAGCCCTGAACGCTTATTGGAGTTTACCGCCGGATGTTCGATGCAGTCATCTTGCAAACGCCTTTGCTCGCCCTAAATCTCTACGTTCCTTCCAAGTAACAGACTTTTCTAAACGATAAAGGGCGCCCAGATTACCGTACTGGTAAGTAATGTCATTAAGCAGCGTTTCGCACACTGCCCTTTAGCTATATTTCCAGATTTGTTTGAAAAAGCGGTAGGTTTTAATCGCTCCAATATGGCTACCGTCGGAATCCACAATATCGGTTGCCAAGCCTAGAAGACCTATTTTCGTTGTTGTTATGTATTAATTCACAGATTAGTGCCATTTTTCCAACCAAAATTAGTGTTTTACGTCTGAGGATGCTTCATTTTTTCGTGCTCGTGGTAATTTAACGGCGTAAATTCGATCCATTCGATTATTCAAGATGTTTTTCCGGCGGACAGCACATAATTGTCAGTGGCGGACTAAACAACGATTTCTTGCACATTATTTGCCTTTTTTTGCTCGCCTAGTTAGCCACGACACGTTATTGTTTTTGCGCCGTTAATATGCCTTTGCTAAACAGGTTTTTGTTTTCAATAAGTTCATAGCAAGCTATTTCAAATCTGCATTGGTAAACTAACTGATGGATAATCAATTCATCTGAAACGGGTTCGGTGAACGTTATTTTTAATTTTCTTGATTTTATCATTCTTAAATGATTCACAATTTCATACTCTAAGACTTCATGTATGTACCATAACAAATTGTCCAGTAATGAATGTCAATTCCTTTTTAGTAATGTCTGGTTTGTTTTTATTGATTTGTTTATAATTACTCATTTATTTATCTTATACTAACTACATATTCATAACTGTCGTGGTCACTCAAATACGAGGAAAAAACCACCCCTCCTGATTTCTGATCCATACTTAAATGTAAGGGGGAAGTTCTTAAGTAATTTGCGAAATCAAAAGTCCAAGCCCCCCACTGTCGGCTGAATTATAAACTACATTTAACGAGTAACATTTGACATTTATTTTGTTTACATTTGCCCATGCTCATTGTTTACATGTCCCTCGATAACGCGAGTGTTTGTTTACGTTTCGCAGCGGCCCCATCGGTAGTTAAAGTCGCGAATACTTCCTCATACTTTCCCATTACTTTATTTTTAATTTTCTTGATTGTATGATTATTAAATGATTTGCAAGTCCATACTCTAAGAAATGAATGCGCTATAAAAAATTGTCAAATATTGGATGCCAATTCCTTTTTAGTCTTGTCTGGTTTGCTTATATTGATTTGTCAATTCTCATTTGATTTTTCTTTTAGTAATTTTCTTCTTATTACATTGAATAAGTACATGTTCATACATGTCATGGTCACTGAAGAACGAAGAAAAAACCACCCCCTTCTAATTTCTGATGCATAGAAATGATGAAAAGTTCAAACGCCCACTGCCGGCTTTCGCCGGGAGTAACATTTGACATTTATTTTGGTTATATTTAGTCATGGTCATTGTTCATAGTTATTTACATGTCACTAGATAACGAGTATTTGCTTACATTTCGCAGCGCCCCCATCGATAGTTAAATTAGCGGATACTTTCTCCATACTTCCCCCATACTTTCTCATCCTTCCTCATACTTGATGGGTAATCAATTATCAAAGTATTTTTTGTATAATGAACTATGCGACTGACATGACATTAAATGACATTTGAACATGGGAAGGCAACAAAAGTAAACGTTACCTCTACAAGTGATATTAGTCTGTTACGAGCCCTTGTGTCGATTTAAGTCTGGACGCCGCATTTTAATGTATACGAGTGTCAAATGTATATTTAAGCTGAAGAATATACCATTCTTGAAGCCACATCGGACAACTGTAGGTCATTCAGGTTCATTTGAAAGTACAGGGTACAGTACAGTTCAATATTGGTTATTAATTCAAAAACACTTGAAAATCAATATAGAAGAAGAATATTATATCGAATAGGCCTGGAATTTTGCGTATAGTTTGAATATGCAATAAAAAGTACGACAGTCCATTAAAAAAAATTTAAGTTTGGTTTGACACTTGAATTTGAAACATCCTGTATCATTTGATATTATCTTAAAATAAACTAGACTTTAATATCTACAAATTTTTTTTATTAAAATTTTCTCTAAATTGCAAATTAAATGTAAAACGGGGTGGCCAAAGTTTCCTCATAACCCCGCAAGATCAGTTATTTTAAAAAATGGTGAAAAGTGGTAACTACAAAAGTTGTTTATTAATACTCAGATTTTGAAAGTCTGGAAAAACAATTAAAAAATGAAGAACGCAAATATCAAAATTTGACATAAAGTGTCATTTAAATGGAACACCACTATGTATTTTTAGACAGATCGATAGGATTTATTTTCCTGAATTCAGAAATAAGTATATGTATTGCTTATATTTTATCGTTGCGTCTTGTCTCCACTCCTGTTTAATCTGTACTCGGAAACCATATTTAGAAAAGCACTGGATGGAGTCCAGGGCGGAATCAAGATCAATGGAACCCCAATAAACAATATCAGGTACGCCGATGATACGGTTATAATAACCAACGACGTATAAGAATTGCAAAGCATCATGATTCCGTAGTTCACTTTAGCGAGATGTTTGGATTGCATCTCAATGTCTCCAAGACCCAAACTATTGGTCTTTTCTAAGACTCCAATAAATGCTCACCTGCTTGTCAAGGGACAAACAATCGAACAAGTGACCTCAATAAAATATTTGGGAGCTAACATCAATAGCCAGTGCGAATCGAAAAGGGAAATACTTTCAAGGATTGAGCAAGCGAGAAAAATCTTTATGAGTATGAAATAATTTTTTACAAGACTAGACCTTGGTTTGGAACTCAGAACTCGAATGATCAGATGCCACGTCTTCTCTGTCCTACTCTATGGAAGTGAAAGCTGGACACTAAATTCACAGACTGAAAAGAGAATAGAAGCCTTCGAAATTTATGTGTATTGACGGATGCTGCGAATTTCATGGGTACAAAGGATCACCAACGATGAAGTACTCCAGCGCATGCACAAACAAAAAGAACTACTGAACACCATCAAGGAAAGAAAAATGCAATACCTGGGTCATGTGATGAGAGGTGATAAATACGAAATATTACGCCTCATAATGGAGGGCAAAGTACAGGGAAAATATCAGTAGGAAGACGCCAGAACTCATGGCTAAAGGATTTGAGGAGATAGTTCGACCGCTCGTCTGCGTAAATCCTTCGTGCTGCAGTTTCCAGAGCTACAATTGCCATTTGGATCGCCAACCTTCGGCAGGAGAGGGCGTGATGAGAAGAAGATTGCTTATATTTCTTTTAGTCGTTTGCACATAGCAACAAATCAAAGTAGGCTTGAAATACAACAAACGAACAAAAATTATATATAAAATAACTTAATATTTATTTCTACTATAGATTAAAAAAAACAATAAGGTTAAAATCAGTGATTTTCTATATGACCTCCATTTAGCTCTATATACATTTTCTATAATCAATTTCAATTTTACCTAAAACCTAAGACCCCCTTTTATTTTTTGAACCTTAATAGCTATTATCAAAAGAGAGACTTTCGAGGCCATTCCTTGAAACAAGTGGGTTTTTCGGGTTTTTAGGCCGTCGTTCGGTAGAATTTCTTCTTGACGTTTCGCAAGCACTTGCGGCTTGCATCTTCAGAAGTGGTTTGCTTGAACGCTTACATCACGATCAGAATAGTGTAAGCGTTCAAGCAAACCACTTCTGAAGATGCAAGCCGCACGTGCTTGCGAAACGTCAAGAAGAAATTCTACCGAACGACGGCCTAAAAACCCGAAAAACCCACTTGCTTAATAGCTATTGTCAAAAAATTCAATTTTGTACAGCGTTAGAAAAAACAACAAACTCATCAGATATTTAATTGGCAATCGGTAATTCAAAAACCACTGAAACCAATGATCTGCAAATTAAAGGTTGACGGGAGGATGAACAGACCTTTAAAACAAGGTCACACTCGACCACCCATTCAATTAGGAAAAATAAACGAAAATGGCGTAAAGCTGTCAATTTGACATTTTCACCAGTCATTTTTATGTCAAAAGATGGACAATTTTGATCTTGTGTAGGCATTCCAAATTTTGTGACAATAGATATTAAGGTTCAAACAATAAAAGGGGGTCTCATTATTTACGCGAGCACTATATACTGGATATGATTTATATTAATATTGTTAACTGCATCCACTATTCTCAGGCGTAAATCACCAACATTTGTAACTGGACTTTCATACACAATATTTCACTCCACAACTCAAGAGAAAAGTATCGAAATGCACTTTTTGACTTTCCTGCAGCTTCCCATAATACAGAAATAGTAAATAAGTTCCATAACAGAGATCGAAATAGTTTTCATCTGTATTCTTCTTGCTTAAAAGTTTGAGAACTTTTCCTATGGTCTCCTCTTCACTTCATTTTCGGGTGCGCTAACGCGCGTTGTCGTTAACATTTTATCAAATATGTATTTTACAAACCATTGAAACCCATATTAAGTTTTAGTTATCTTCTATTTTTTGCAGGTACCTAGATCATTATGAACGAACCAGAAGAAGTTGCTCAGGACGTATGGTCCGCCTGGATTTTAGACGCTATCAGAAAAATTCGTACACAAAAAACAACGTCCTAGCGTAGAACGAATATGCCATGCAATAAGATTGCACCATAATTACCACGAAGATGTCATAGCCGAACATTTGGAAATTGCAGTAAAAGATAGTGTAGTGTTGAAAGTGTTTAACAAAGGACAAAGTTCATATAAAGATCCTGGTGGCCTACAACAAAATCGCACCCTTAAACTGCAGAAAGGAATTGATTTAAGTAAAGTGGTTACCAAAGCAGTGAGAGAACTGGGTGAAAGAGATGGGTCTAGTTTGAAAGCAATAGAAAAATATATTCAGCAATCACACACGATAGTAGAGGCCGCAGAGTCTGATTTACCCACTTTGGTAAGGTTGGGAGCTAAAGAGCTGCTGCACGACAATTCGTGATTCCAAATGGAAAAAACTACAAATATAATTACAGTCTACAAGGGTCCACCAATAAGCGGCGAGCAGATACAGTGAGAAAAACGCATACAAATGAAGAAGCAGATAATGTTTCCCGGGTAAGTTTTATGTTTATTTATAGTAGAATCTGAATCGCTGGATATTTGGTAACTGGTAAATTCTTTATGAATTAAAACAAAAATTTGTATCTGTGGGTTTTCCAGATGTTTCATTTTTGTAAACCCATGCTATTAAACCAAACATAGTTTTTGAGTGTTATTTTTACAATAGATTATAGATATATATAGATCAATAAATTATAGTAAAATGGGTATTTTACTTGATACACCGTTCAAAACTGGAGGACAGAACCAACCCCCTGAAACTCTTTTCTCATCTTTGAGGCGTGTGTAATAATATGTCCAATTGCACTTGGCCTCTTTACGTCTTTACTGCAACTATGTACTTGGCTAGTTTGTGTCTGGTTTTGAGAAGTATGTCTTTATAAAATCAATCACTCCGCGACAAGGTACTTTTAACGCAGACACAATATTTTAAGTTCCGTGATTTCATTGAAATTTTCTAAAGTTCCGTCATTTCTCCCAAATATATTTTATATACAATAAAACCGAAAAATTTTTATATACAAATTACGATTTGAGGGCTAATATTTGGTATGCGCGTTTTTTATAGATAGGCAAATATATTAAAGAAAAAAAACGTCCAAGTTCCCCATTCAAATAAAAGCACCTGATTTTTTGTTTCAATTTTGAATTCGCCATTGGAAACTCAACAGTTACCGATAAATTTACGATTGGACCTATTAATAATTAATAGCGACGATTTATTTCAAATTTCTGTAGTCCTGAACAAAACGGATTGATTTCAAGAAACAAAACAACAATCAAATTAAATTTTCGAAATGTAGGCTATTTACGACTTAACAATATTCAAGGAGATCAATAAACTCTTCTTGCATCTTGTCATTTTGGTAAATATTATTTTTGGTCTCGTAAATTCCTCGAGTTCTGTTGAGCAATGTAATTTAGATGCATGATGACTGATTTTGAAATACCATTGTATAATGTAGGTAGACGTCTGCTATTTCCGAAAAAAAACATTATTTCCGCAATAAATTAAATGTTGGCTCAAATTAGCGCATTTTTTTTCTATTTTGCGCCTAAACGCTCTTTGGAATTGTCCCGCTGTAAGGGAGAATTCAAAATTTAAATTAAACATTTCGAAAAGTGCAAAAACGCTGAATTTTAAATTACTTTAGACAATCATTCATACTTCTGGATCTCACTGTATATATAACACTCGCATTTTTTGCCGCTAACTATTGCACGATTAACCCAAACACCTCAACAAACACATTTCAACATATTTATTGTTATTTGGCAAATTTCGGACATTTTTTCAATACAACTTTTTTACCCCTTGATGATTACTTGTTAAGAGACATGAGTTTTCCGAATATTTTTTTGACGCGATATCTGTTTAAAAAATTTACTTCACTGGCTTCATTTCTATTGATTTAATACAAAATTTTCACAGTTACCTCTTGAAAATGAGTCAATTTTGAAATTATCTTGTGTGTGTACTTAGCACAATTATGCACCATGTAAAAACCTTGTCGAGTTTGGGATAACTGTTAAGGTAACTGCACATTATCAGGCACCAAAAAGTTATTCAATGGTTTGTATATGGACCAATTCACATTTCAGGTAGATTTCTGACAGTTTCTTTTGAGCACCTTAACATAATATATTAAGGTTGTTTCGGTCCGGACACGAAAGGTGTTTAATAATGTGCAGAGACCTTTAAGTAGTGTGGCACAGTAGTGTGTAGTACTATAGCCTAGGCGGCATATTCGATGTACAAGTTCATCAAATCATCTAAGCAGTTTATTAAAGCTTGTCGTTATAAATTGCTTTTCTCAAAATTGTTCATTAAAGTGACTCCTGGTTTAACTTGAGTTTTCACTATTATATAATTAATTGAGGCTTTTACGGCTTTTACGGCTGATTCTTATATATTCTTAAACGCGTCTCACTACGCTTTTCTACAGCTGGCGATAAATAGTTTTTTCGTCTAGAAGTTTTCTTATGTTGCGGTTTTCATTTGTGTCCTTATGCAGAGTGGAACTTTGCTTGGCTAACGCGCTATTACCGGCTGATTCAAACAAATGTGTACCATCGCATGTCATTTCCTTTGATGTTGGCACTTTTTTCGTTGACCCAGATATTACCAAAAAAAAAAAACCAACTGCACTGGAGGTTTGGCTTACTTGATGCGTTTCTGTTTCGATTTGTCGTGTGAATGTGAATAGTAAAGTATGTGCAAAGTCAATTGAAACAGTGTGAAAAAACTGCAATCAGTTTATCTTTGGCGGTGTTTTACGTATATTGCATAGGCGGTGCGGCTGAACATGGACACCTCGCTAGTACAAAGCGCCACCGTTTATTAACGGACATGGAGTTTTTTTATAGTGTTTGAATTTACTTTGCATAGACTTGACGATTTTCATTAACCACTTCCCAATAAATCAATCGCGCTCTACATTCTAAGTGGCACCACTCCCAAACCTTTCACGCCATCTGATCTTGCTCTAATTAGTCCTCGTCTTGTCGCGCGATTAGCATTGTGTTATGACCATTTTCATACAAGTTGCCATCGTAAACGTATGGACGTAGTCTGCCAGACTACATACACATGGTGCTTTAGGTAATTTAAATTTTATGCGTTCATATGGCCGGTCCGTCAAAAAGAGTTTGTTTTGGTGTTAAAGACTTCGAGGAGACACTTCTACAGTGGTTTAGTAATGATGACATTGAAGCTTGTGATATAGGAAGTGCATCAGAATCTGAATACGATACGGCTTCTGAGTTTTCTGCAGAAACGTAACAAGACAGCGACGATTAAATAGACTCTGACAGTGCAGGTAGTGGAGGTTGTTTTCCAAACAATAAATATTATTATGTAAAAAAACGGCAATTTGCTTACAATGCTCGAAACCATTATGTAACACATGTATAAACAAGAAAGATCTTTAGCTCTTGTTGGAAAAAAATCTTTATGTATAAAGTTATTTTTCACTTACGTGTGTAAAAAGAATCCTTTTTGAACAACTTTGTACCAAAACAATTTAAAAAAAACGTTAAATACATTTTGTGAAATTAAAATAATTTCATTAAAATTAGCTAGTATTATTTTTATTATTAATTCTAAAAATTTACTAAAAGGTAAACTATGTTGTTTTTTAGATTTATAATGTAGAAATAGGATCATTTGTTATCACTGTGTAAAAAAACCTAAATACATTTTCAAAAAATAGATGTTTTACTATTTGCAACACAAGTAGTCTGTCAGACCCCCCCTAGGTGTTTGTGGAAAAAATCTCACATGATGGTTTAAATATTTTAACCATCCGTGTTAAATCTTCCGTGTCAGGCGCGTTGGAACGTACATGGACATTCACCTTTATGCATTCATGCATTTATTTCTATTCTTTCATACAGTTGGTGATTAACTTAAGTCCCGATGCAAAATATCCAACATTTTTATAACATTAATTATGACTAGTTAATGTTAATATTTTGACAAACGGAATGCTAGGTTTGACCGACCGAATAAGATTAAAAACAAAGAAGCACATCATTATTTGCATCAAATAGTAATTGATAGTACATTAATAACTGTTAATATTGACTATTTAACTTATTTAATATTATATGATTTTAAGTTTTTACCTAAATATTCTGAACCATACGTATGATTACGTGATATTTTATGTCATATCAGAGACATATCGTCGTATCAGATATGTTTACAATCATGAAACATACGAAATAGTCCAAGGTAGATCCTTAATAAATATCTCAGATAAATGTCGTATTTCGAGTATTGTTAATATGACAGAAATCGCAATAATGATATTCTACTTTACAGGCCCCCACAGCATTACCAATTTGCTCAGAATGTTTGGGCACGGAAGCCAAAAATAAAAAAGGAGTCCCCGAAAAGTTAAGTGCCTGCTCCGAGTGTGGATCTTTAATTCACTTCAGCTGCACAACTTCAGGAACTGTCTTGTCCGCTTACATAGCCAAAGGAGGAAAATGGTTTTGCGAAGAATGCAAAATTTGTGATGGCTGTGGTAAGCATATTAGGCTAAACTAGTAAATTGACGCGATTTTTTTCAATATTAAAAGTCATATAATCTTCTCGTCATTTGTTACGTGTACATCTTTGATAGACCGATTATTTTTAACAACGAATTAAACCACAAATATACATAAAGTCGACGACACATAAAAGTAGACGATTAAATAGTTGTGTAAATCTGACTTTCTACCTCGCTCTACCTTTGCTAAATTACATAATACTGACAAATAAATGTTTCTATTATGAAAATGCCACATTCAAAAGTATTTGAAAAAACTGGAATAATTACATTAATCGAGGAAGGATGGTCACCAAAAACAGTAGCTGAGAGATTTGGTAAACCGAAGAGCACGATTTATAAAATTGTCGAGAAATTAATTATATTGTCAAATTATAACAAGTTTGTGACATACATTTGACATATTTCACAATGCCTGATTCACCAAAATCGGGAAAAATGAAAATAATCTAAATAACATAATGTCTGTAAACGTCTCGTTTCCATAATACAGGGAGTTAAAGTTTTAATTTTATATTTTAATTTCGTCTTTAATTAATTTGATTAAATTTTTTAAATTAAAAAAAAGTGTTGGTACTAACCCACCACCACAATCGATACATTTATTATAGCATCGTACCATTGCATCATTAACGCGATGAAATAAGTTAGGTCTGGTTTTAATAACTTTGGCTGCTGCCAAAATTCTGACTAGCAGATCTTCCTCTGAACACTCTGGTGTTTCATAGACTAATGCTTTTATATATCCCCAACGGAAAATGTCCAGTGGTCACCAAAACGATGATTGAGGTATTCTCGAACGGGCTTCGAGAAATGAGCGGGAGCTCCAACATGTTGGAACCACATGTTTAGACGTACGTCTAATGGAACATCTAATAAAGGTTCTAAATCATTTTGTAAAAAGTTTAAAAAACTTTGCCCGTCTAAACGAGCCGGTAAAAGGTACGGTCCGATTAGTTTCTCCCTAACAATTCCGTTCCACATGTTGAGGGAGAAATGCTGCTGGTACCCTCGTAAGCTGGTGGAATATGAGTTCTCATCACATGATTATTCCTGTAGTTAAAAGTTCCTTCTCTGGTAAATAGAGCATCGCCTGTGAAGAGGACTGACTGAGAAATTCGGGTTTTCTGCTTGACGGTCAAGGAACCATTGGCAAAATGTTTCCCGATTTTGGGTAATTGTCTGGGTTTAGAATTTGTACCCTTTGGATGTGGTATGGATAAAGTGATTGTTCAAGTTGTTGTGATTGAGTGTTAAGTATTGCCCCAATACTTATACGCGGGTTTTCTTCAAATTGATTTAAAACATGTTCAAAACGTGGAGTTGTTAATGTTCTCTGTGCTCATTTGTGACATTTGCCTAAAACGGACGCTTCATAACCTCACTTAATATAATTCTGATTGAACTGAATTCTTGAAAAAATTCTGAACTCATACTCGCTATCATAGAATGCTCTCGACTTTATAGGCAGCACATTTTCTGTAGCTTTTGCTGCGTTTTCTCTTATATTTTGCGGAATACCTTCCATTTTTTGCGATGAATTACTGCTGTGACCCTGTTCTGTGTCTCGCACATATTTGAAAGCGAACATTCTTCGCTTCTTTTCTCATATTGATAAGATTCCATTGAAGAATTGCCTTCTACATTTTCGCGTGAAGATACCGAACTAGCAATCATTTCAGCAACCTTGTTTTTTGAAGACATACTTTCTTCTATATATCCTACTGCTACCCTGGAACTTTTCCACTTTCCATGTTTTTTTTAGTTTCAAACGTAGCCCCTGCTTCAACAAGAAGAGTAGGTAACGTACCCCGCAGACAATGGCCGGTGTAAGCCTCTTCATGATCTAATTTTAAGTACTTTGCTATAGTTGCAGGTACACTTCCTATAGTATTTTTACCCACCGGTTGGACTATACAGCGACTATTTCTATACGTAAGAAACAATCTTCGCTCTTCCTTTAGGTCTTAATGCCGAGTACTTTCTTATTATGTTTAAAACCCCTATATTTTCATCGTCAACAACGTAAACGATCAACGTGGATCTAAGAATTGAGTACTTGGTCCTTAATGAGTTAGGGGTGTATTTTTCCGACTTAAATGATTAAAAGGGATTAATTCATGTATTAAAATCAAAACAATATCTTCAACTTACCAGTTCCTGGAAATATGCCAGTATCACATATTCCGTATTTCCATATCACAAATATTCCGTACTCCCTCATAGGATGGTCTCGACTTTTTTCTCTTATACCTCGTATTTTGCGGAATTTCTTCCATTTTTTGCGATGAATTACTGCTAATTGACAGGAACAGGATAATAATGCCCATCAGGCCAAAACGTATTCCGCTGGTTAGTTCGACCCTAAGGGCATTATACAATCCGTAACACATTTGGTACATAAATAGCTATTAAGCCCCTGTATTATGGAAATGAGACGTTTGCGTTCTCTTTTCGACATTCTGTTATTTAGTATGTATATACACTTGAAACTGGTTTCTACTATATCTCGCATAAAAAATGAGTTCTTCGGTAAAGGCCTGATAAAACACGATAATACAAAAAAATATTTATAATAAATGTTAAAAAAAAAAACGAATTTATCCGTTTTGATCATTAGGTAACAGTGGAGTTTCAATGTGCTTATTATGCTGCTGTAAATGTGATAGAAAGTACCATATGGGCTGTTTGGATCCTCCCGCAGAAAAAAAGCCAAAGTGTCCTTGGAGATGCAGTCATTGCTTAAATCACCATGAGAGCGTTGGCAAGGCTCAGAAAAAACAACTGGGGAGTGCAATAAAGAAAAAAATCGACAGGGTTAGAGAGAAAAACAAGGAATCAATATCATCAAAGTAAGAAGGCATTTATCCCTAGAATAGCGTATAGATAATATAAAAAGAGCAAACTGCATTTTTTCTGTAAATACCCTCTCGGCCTCGGCTCAGAATAATAAAAAGTGTCGCGCACTGTATATACATACAAAATTTAAGGTTTTCTAGTTTATCTTGTTTTGTGTCATTTCGGAAATCCATTAAATTGAGGACAAGTATGTTATTTCGCTCTGTTTTCACATAACACCGGTAGATCATTTTTGAATCGGCTCAATAAAAAACCTCAACTTTAGTTAAACAATTGTCGATTGTTTAATGTGTCTATTTTAAATGTCCACAACAAACCGACTTACAACATTTCCCAGTATTTACGTTTCACCAAAATTTCTTCAAGACCTACTCAGATTCATTTATATCGTTTTTTTTTATTATCGTTATCGAACAGAGAGGAAATGATACAGTAAATTCAATTTGGTTAATATGTTTCATTGACATAAAATAACAAAGGTATCGAAAATGCACATTAGTTATAATTAACGTTTTTGCAGATCGAACGATGATGTAGTGGAGTTATCTTCCTCTCCGGGTCGTCCATCCTCCATAAATATTCCACAGTTTAGAGCACCAGGAAAAAAAGGAAAAGCAGCGTCTTCAACAACGACTACTGATGATGAACAGGGAAGCATTCAGGGTACGCAAAATCCTAATACGACTCCTTCCCATAATCTAAGGCCCCCATTACATACCCGCAATTCCATACACGTTTCATCCTCTGACTCTGGCAGCTTAGACAGTCCGGAAAAAATATATAAGGAAAAGCAAAGTTTTTTTAAACATTCGGCATTTAACGCCGAGAAAAAAAGTAGTAGGTTGAGAGAGAAAATGGCCTTAAAATCTAAAGTTATTGAAGAAGTTGGAAAAAGGAAAACTAGAAGTGAACCCGATAATCATGAGGAACAATTAGCTAAGAAAACAATACCCAACACTCAAGAATCGACTAAAAGGTCTTTAAGGAACGGCAAATTGACGCCAACTATAAGTGTTCCTGCAAGTAATAAAAGAAATGTGCACTCGTCAGCTACCTCGTCTAAAAAGGTTGTTTTAAGAAGGAGCGAACGAAATGAGGCGCGGAGAAAAGAAAAGCTCTCAACGGACGAGGAAGAAGACGAAGAAAGTTATAGCGAATCATCCTCTAGTGAGGAGGAGGAATGTTCCAGTACATCATGCGACTCAGATTCTGCAGAAACTGATTCCTCGGTTGAAGAGTCAAACTCGAACTCAAAGATTCGGATGCAGAAAGTTCTGCTATCCCCTCGCAATTTCGCTGAGAAAGGTAAGACTTTTGGTAGTATTGGTGGTATGAATGAGGACAAGAATGCACCTTGGGGGTTTGCAGCTGCAGCGCAAGCAGTAGAAAGTAGGAAAGTCGAAAATAAGAAAGCTAAGGTTGATGGAAGAAAAGAGACAAAAAACTTGTTTACTAATCCTCCGGAAAATGTTACTTTATTTGATAATAATTCCAATGCTAAACAATTCGAGGAGAAAAAGACAAATCACGGCCTGGGACAACTCAAAGGTCTATTTGATGGTCTGTCGCACTTTTTTACCGCACCCACGCCTAGTCGCGTGAGCAGATCGCAACCTAACTATAATCCGAATAAGAGGAAACCTAAAGATGATCGGTCAGCGAAAGAGGATCAGATTCAAGTCGAAAAGGAAGAACGGAAAAAGTTCCCGAGTCCTAATCTCCCGCCTAATCCTCCCTCCTCTCCAGCCTTGTCACCTAGCGACCTGGTTAAATCGGCAGTAAACTCTCAAGAATTGATGTCGGAACAAGTTAAATCTCTCAAAACTGAAGACGTGAAGACGGCTTCAACTGTGTGTGAAAAGCTCTTGTCAACGCCGGTCAAAAAGCGCAGTCAGCAAGCGCCCAAGACGTTAGCCGTTGCGGCATCTGCAGTCACCAATCAGACGGGTAAGATCACTAGCTGTCGGGGTCGACAGCTTTGTGTCACCAAAATACATGTAGTTAGTCCAAAAAAATCAGGTTTGTTGCAAACGGTTTCCAAATTTTCTTGTTTTTTCTAAAATTTCTCAAATGTATATGTTTAGTAAAGAATAACGTTTATTTAAGGTGTTTTAAATTACCGAACATTTTTTTATAATTCTCAAAATTGAACATACAAATTTAAACATTATTATTATATACTACACAATGCTTCAAGAAAAATATGTCATCTTCACTAGTTGAACTTCACTTCACTGCTATGAACTCGTAAATGTCTTCTCGTTGCGTGCCATTTGAGTGGTTTGCTAATCCTAGATCGTTAACACAATACAATGTTATATGATTGATTGAACGGAAGAATCGGTAGAACCGGTGATGGTTGTCGAGAATCCATAAGTCGGATTTTAAATACAACATCTCCACGTTGTAGAAGAAAAAAGTTGCAATGATGAAGTATTATTCATTTTAAATTTCCGCGCCAACTAAGCTAACGAAAAGTAAAAATCTCCGGAAGTAGCAGACATTTTTAAAAATTTCAAGGAGCATTTTGCTGAACTCTAGATTGCGCAACTTTGCCCCAATTTAACCAATCTCGTAGCTCATATGGTTATCGAGATCTCCATGGTTGAGCTCCAAAAACGGACACCCGGTATATAGTAATAATTTGTAATTCTTTGCATTACATTATTTCAGCATGTACTGCAGCTACTTCATTGATTTTTTTTGATTCTGGGGTATATGAACATGAGAAAATCGATTTTAGGTATCACAAATTGTGTAAGAATAAGCAGGTAATGTGTAGTTTTAACGGTTTTTACGACTTCTCCGGTTCTAATTATCTGGTCGGGCCGATCGAACTCTCATTCTCTTCGCAATTCAATTCTCTACAACCATTTATGCCATTGATTGCTTCAATCAAAAAATTAACAAATGACATTTTGATGTCCACAACATAGTGGGAATAAAGTACGGACTGCCCTGCACGTGATGGCGTTTGTGGTTTTCTAGTAGGTTTTATGCCAAGGACAATCCCTCAATTGCTTGGTCTAAATACAATGTGTAACAATGATGTGTGGTGCATCGGCTTTCACTAATGCACCAAAACCAGACTTTCTTTCCAGCATGGCTGGCGCTCCGCCCGAACAAACGGCAGAACCCATATCCGACGAAATATTGTTGTCTTTGAAAAAGTCATCTAAAAGTTTATTCCCATCGGCTGCCTAAGTTGTTGTTGTAAGAGGCTTACAAAACAAAAAATCTTCCTTTACCACGTCGTCTTTCACATCGCGCACAAATACTGCAAGCTGGCGTAGACTGGAAGCGTCTGTGGTTTCGTCGAGTTGAAGGCTGAATTTTGCCGAACTTGAAATCAGATTTTGGGTTTTTTTGGTGCCGCTTTTCCCAGCATTATATTTACCATCTTCAACACAGCTAGTTTTAGGACTGTTTCGCCAATGGAGTACGGTTTGCCCTGCTTTGACTTGCTGCAGTAGATCGGTTTGTTGATGGGTACAAAGCCGAGAACAGGCAAAGCAGCTTTTCATCGAATCTGGCTCTTCACCGTAAATTCAGCGAGCGTTGTTTTCTTGTATTTTCCATCTCCATGCAGCTTAAGAAGGGGTTCTCTAGGTTGTCCGGTGCTAGACTAGAATTGCTCAACTTGGCATTGAAAATCATGCAGTTAAGACGCTGACTGCCATCACGGTCTTTTATACATGTGAATCCATATTGTATATATTCATAGTATGAAGGGATTAAAATATTAACAAAGGTATATACCACCGCGACAGTTACAATTCGACTACTGGGCGCCCCAAATTCCCTGCAGCACAGATAGGCCAAGCGAGGATTCAGGGAAGTATGTCTAGTACTCTGTTGCTGTGTGTTCTCTCTAGTTTGTGATGCAGCCTATTTTCTGGTCTTGTTGTCTCGTCTCGTCTCTTCTCTGAAAGTGCGTTATGCATAGCTTGGAGTATTTTGATATCTGTGCTTCCATGAAACTCTTCTTGCCTTTATATTGCGTTGTCATAAGCCGTCTTGGATGTCATGTTACACTTACTTACACTTAGTTCCTTCCATTACAGTCTTTGAAGGGGCTTTCAAATTGATTAATTGATAAGTATAGTTTTGTCATATGTATGTTATTGTCTAAAACATAGTTATGGTATCCTCCGATTAACAATTCTGTTTATTGTAGACTAGCATCGTAAATGTGTCCAAAATAATTGTCAATTAATTGAACATTTCACTAGATTATTATGAATTTTGACTTCCGGCACATAGATCTACGGAACTGTCCAACAAAACCTAGAACACACATTGCTTTTGCTTAATTAGAAAACAAATTTATTACATGTCTTTTGGTTGACACACGTTGTGCATAAACTAACATATCATTTTATTTGTCACTAATAAATTTTTCGAATCACTAATTCGTATGTAATTTGGAGGCATGTTGTCATTTAAGTGTTGCACCCCTTCATGCTGATTTTACCTGATCTGGTTTGCAATATGTGAAAACTGAATTTTGACGAGGGATCTTACAGAAAATGTGTCGCTTTGTGTTTACAGTTTATATTCATGTGTACATGTATCCATTTTGTAAATGTTGTAATCTGGGGCATCGTTGTCAGGTCTCAGTAACTTCTGTTAAGTGTAATTTAATTGATGGATAATAATAATGAAAGGTGAATTACATTCTAAAGTGGTACATGTTGTGGTTTCCGTTTTAATACAATTTACTTATACTTACAATTACAATCCATGCATTATCGACAAAGGAGAGTTTTCTAGATTTTTATAATAAATATTTTATTTTTAACAATTACAGTTATCTATCTGTAAGAATTACTTACACATTACCCTGAAACTAAATTGAGTTTATTCCGATGGTTCCACAATTCATAGGCGACGAAAATGTAGCAGAATATTAAACTGTAAAACCAAAGTAACTAAATTTCTGGGTTTTATTTAATAAATAAAAGTTGACCATTGTCTTGGGCATGTCTGCCAGTTGCCAAATTGTACACAAGCAAATTTTTGTTAGCATGAAAGGGTAATAACATGTAAATTTTTCATCTAATACGATTTTCAGTTTTTAGCAATTTGTGATGATGCTTTTACTAACTTATTATTTATTAGTGAAGTTAATTATAAATATATAATATAAAGAGTGTTTGTGAGGTATGTGTACGTAACTCTAACGGATATTAATCGAAAATTTCTTTTATATAAAAATCTACCAAAACTAGGTATAGACAGATATAACAAGTTGTCTAATATTTTACAGAAATACTGTAAATATCGAATTGGTGTTTGATAGTTACGCAACTACTATCTCGCACCTTTTATTATTGTTTTCTAATAATTTATGACTCATTTGAATTTTTTACATTTTGAATTTCAACTTTCTAATGCCTTTTTTTTTCTATCTTTTGTCAAACTTTGAGGACTACTACAATTTTAGATTGTACTAATTATATCGTGCTTGATTTAATAGTGCTATTCAAATATCCTGATAAGTGGTATGTTTGTCGAATCCTATCTACTAGAAAAAACTAGTTTTTTGCTGACAACGCAGTTATGTAATTCTAACCATTACCTTAATCCGATTGGCATATAACTTTGGTAGTTCTGTGTGAAAAACGACTTAGGCTAGGGCCGATACGAATTTTCATATAGTAAAAAAATGAATAACATACCAGGACCAGATGGAAAATGTTGTTGATGTTCCAACTTCCAACAAGAAAAAATAAAATTTAAACCCGAAAACATTGGAAATGGTGAAATGGGGATGCTGTTTAGGGGTTGAAAACGGTGTTTTGCGATTTGCGGCGAAACGTGTCTTCCTAGCGGAAAACGTTCAATACAGGAGTTGTAGATAATTGAAAAATCTAAAACTTTTGTATTTACCACTTTTTGACATAACCTCAAATTAACCGCCAAAATTACGAAAAGCCGGTTTTTTAGAATTTAATTTTTTTCGCGCGCATAATTGATTTAATTTACATGAAAATTTGTAAAAATTTGTCTTTTGGTGCTAAATAAGCATTATTTTTTCGTAGTTTAGAAGGCGACTAGTTTTCGCAGTCGGTAGAATTGATTATCATTTCGTTGGGTTAGAATTGTACTTACTCCAGACATTGGTTGTGGGAATTGTTGTTTTGAAAATTGTGGTTTGGATTGGAAAAGATTGATTTGACCTTGCTTGCTGAGAAGTGTTGACTTTGATTCTGAAAAGGTTGGTTTGGTTTCACTTGGAAACGTTGTGATGGTTTTGTTTGGAAGGGTTGATTTTGTTGAAATGGGGATTTGAATTGGAAGATACTCGGTTTTTGAAAATTCGTTGGACAATGTGTTGTGTTCTTTGAAAGTTTGAAAAGGGGTTAGTTCTGAATTTGAACAAAATTGTTTTTTAAACTTGATATTTTGGATCATTAAAATTTCGTAATTTGTAATGATGTCAGTAGCTTGATTTAGATTTTGAGGATTTTGTTCAATAACTAATGTTCTCAATTCAGATGAAATGCTAATTTTGATAGATTTTGTGTAGCTGTCAATTCATTTTGAGCAAGTAATATGTTACGTGCTTCCAAGTTTGGAACTTCTGCACAGATCTTAGTACTAATTTGAGTAACTAAGGCTTTGAGCTTGGGTTGATTCACTTTTACGCGACAAAAATATTAATTGTTGTTACAAATTTGACCTGGTAAGCGGGTCACTCAATTTTTGGCGAATGGCAATTTTGATTTCTTTCCATGTTAACAGATCTGGTCTGGTTAACAGAAAATCTTCGGTTTGTCCTAAAATTTTTGACTTTATTGCAAGCAAAACGTATTCTTGTTGGGATTGATCGTTTGAGAAATATCTGTTCTAAAATATATCGATTTGATTGAGAAACGGCTCGAGGCCGAGAGCTACCAACTTAGAACTAATTACTCATGTAGAGTGCGCAGCTTATATTGTTATTAAATGCTGCATCGACAGTTATGGTTTAAAATTAACAGTGGTCTACATAAGTGTTCATTTAACTTTTTCATGTAAGGTTATTACAGTTACAGACAGAACTTTATTGCAGTAAATAGCGCAAACCATGTTGAAAAGATTAAATAAATAACAAAATTTTTGCTTACACATATCAACGCTGGAATAGAACTATGATTAGAAATCTATTTGAAGTCCACTCTTATGACCAGTTATAGACCTTAAAAATCTCATGGCAATTGTTCGTGGAAGATAAGGGTAGTTTTTTTCGAAAAATGTACATAACTCGTCTTCTGAACGACGAAAAAATCATGCTTATTCAACACCAAAATAGACATACTTTTACAGATCTTCATGCAAATGAAATCATTTAAGCGCGAGAATAAAATTAAATACTGAAACATCGGTTTTTCGTCATTTTGACAATTAATTTGAGTTAAATTGAGTCAAAAAGTGTGAAATTCAAAAGTTTTAGATTTTTTAATTATCTACAACTCTTCCATTGAACGTTTTCCGCTAGGAAGACACGTTTCGTCGCGAATCGCAAAACACCGTTTTCAACCCCTAAACATCGTAGCCATTTCACCATTTCCAATGTTTTCGTGTTTATGTTTTAATTTTTCTTAAAGTTCAAACCTCAACAATATTTTCCACAAGATCCTTGCCTGTTAATAATTAAAAAAAAATTTGTACTAGTCTGACTGTGCATTACTGATCTGTATTTTAGTCAACGAGTATAAAATTCACATTCACTTGACACCATTTCTGCTTTAAAGATACATAACACTGCAGGAAAATTTCTCCATAACATCTTTTTTGTCAGTTTAATAAGCTTCCAACACGCTTTTGAAGTACTAGGTAGGTATGCACGTTACCGGTTTAGTTTCATGGTTTTCACTCTGTGGATCTGTTTTATGTTTCTTTTTAAATGTTCTGTTTTGCCTACGTAAAATTTTTTTTTAGTTTGTGTTAATTTATATTTTACATACTTGATATCTACTGCCATGAAATTCTTGACAATGGAAGTTAAAGAATAACATCCGTAAAATTTCTCCGCCAAATTGTCAAGTGAATATATATTTGATTTGTTTTTTGGTAATATGTTAAAGAGTACTTTCTTGTAGTAACTTGGGAGATTGCAAATGTATACCAGCAGTCGCATAGCGTGTTGAGATGATTTTTACTCCCATCCTTAATGAATTAATTTCCGATTTTCATTAGACTGGTAAAGAATATTGCACATGTTGTGTATGCACGTTTTGTATAAGGTGCTTGAGTCATTCGATTATAATTCACTTGAAATTGTTAATCGCCTTTGAACATTACTCGCAAGGACTTTTGTTCTGCAGTTTACTATCAATACTCGCAGTTAATCTATCATTCGGGGATAAAAAGTAGTATGTTTTTGCTACTAGCTCAATAGACTTAGTAGTCATGACAAAAATTATACTTCACAACGAGTACTACAAGAGCGCATTTTTACGGTTTCGTATAATTATTGCGTGATTAATATCTGCAGTATTTTAAAATCTGATCCCTTTTTTTAAATCATGCAACCGCAATCGACGCTCGAATAAATAATCGATTATTTATTTTTGGAAGTAGATAAATAAAAATGTTTAAAAAATCAATATATTTCTAATCTTTTAATAAAATGTGGATTTAGTGCGTGAGTAACCTGATAAATATGTATAATAAAAATAATTGTAATACACTTTCTGCATTTGAATGTATGTTCTAAACTTTAAAATGGAAAGCAGGTCAAGCGCGATTGGTATTAATCTCGAGAATAAAGTAGTCAGGCTTAAAGCCCACATCCAGTGACCTCAAAATAGTTTGTTCACGGATTGCTCAGTAAATATATATTTTATATAGCTATTCAATACAAAGTTATTGAATTATTGAACCTTTTTTAATGGGATTTCAAGTATATTTATCGCTTATCCTATTTGCGTGAATATATAAGATTTTGCAAACACATTTCCTAGAGTCAACACTAAAAGTTAATACCTACACTTTAAAAACTACTAGTAATTTTTAAAAAAATTATGCAAACGCCAACTCTTACACCAATCATAGTCTTGTAAATAGTTTTCAAAACAAATATTTGATTAAAACAAGTTTCATAGTCGTTTATATTAATTTTTTTATTTATTCCATTAAATTCCCCGAATTCTGTAGCTTACCTATCATTATGTGAGATATGTGGCAATTGGACAATGCTTAACTAACAACACAACTAATCAAACTGAATGCTTGATTAAAAGTCCACAGATTCTTTAATTAAATATCACGAAAAAGCATTAGTACGTGCTTACACACTCTTATCATCTCTTTTGAGAACCCTGTTACCAATTGTTTTATTTTATTTTTATTTTTGTTTCTCAACTTCGAGCATCAAATCAAATCGCATCAAATTGTTGTTTAGCTAAAGACTACCATTATTTCCATAGTATTTAAAATATTATTCTCACTTGGTTATCACAAGCTTTTCTGGGTAGATGCCTGGGGATAATTCCAAAAAGTCGTCATAAGTATTTTGATCCCATATGTATTTAATGAGTGAAAATCCAGAAACAATATATACAAAAATATAAAAGTTAATATTACAGATATCAGAGCATCAAATCCTCAAAGTGTGATAGACACCACTTATTTAAAGCGGCAAATAAAATGTTGTTATTGTTTGCTTTCAGACGACATCAAACCTTTACAACTTCCACCAGGGTGCAATCACAAAGATTTAGAACTCTTCAAGGAAGCACGGGAGAAAGCGAACGCGCAAACTGCGGCCCTTTTGGAAGCTGACGAACGCGCCAACCAGTCTATGATGTTATCCTCTCCGTCCAAGTTAATGCAACAGCAGCCGAGAAATCCTGGAGCAATCGAATTTGGAAAGTACGAGATCCAAACGTGGTATTCGAGCCCGTTTCCGCAGGAGTACGCTCGCCTTCCCAAACTATTTCTTTGCGAGTTTTGCTTGAAGTATACGAAAAGCAAAGCTGGTAAGTTTTAATGGTATATCATAATTCTAACAATTAATAATTATTCTTTTCTCTTATCGATAGTTTTAAAGAGGCATCAAGACAAGTGCACTTGGAGACATCCACCGGCAACTGAAATATACAGATGTGGCGACATATCCGTATTTGAAGTTGATGGTAATGTGAATAAGATCTATTGCCAGAATCTTTGCCTATTGGCGAAACTGTTTTTGGACCATAAAACTTTATATTACGATGTAGAACCGTTTCTATTTTACGTGCTGACAAAGAATGACAAGAAGGGATGTCATCTGGTGGGATATTTTTCAAAGGAAAAACACTGTGTACAGAAATACAATGTCAGCTGTATCATGACCATGCCTCAATATCAACGACAAGGATTTGGACGGTTCTTGATTGATTTCAGTAAGTAATTTTTGCTATCTAGTTTGGTAGTTATGGTCATAACTTAGCGCAGACTGATTGGCTTAGCTCATAGATATCATACATATTTTTCTTGATCTCCTGGTGGAAAGTATGTAGTCTCTCCATTGTTTTCGATAGCGAAAGAATCATATTTACCATTGTTATGGGTGACAACATGACAATGACAATTTACCTTTTCTCCCATTATTCAATTTAACGGAAAGCATCAAACATCAGCAAGGTCGCGCATGAGTAACAATTGTTTCATTCCTGCTCTTCAAAAATTTAAAGAATACAATCAAGACTACTTTGCCCATGGTTATTGGGCTTTTCCCGGAGAACTTGATTTTACAAAGAAAATACATTCACTCAGTGCCCCCTCAGAAGCCCAGATCTAAGTCCCTGTGACTTTGTTATTTTTTAAAATTTAAAGTCGTAAACACCTTAAAACTGTTCACCACTGTACTAGAAATCAAGACGGGCGACGTTATGGCAAGGCTCTTTGGACTTTGGAGAGTTCTCAGGATATTAGGACCAGTTTGTACTTTTTAAAATTCATTTAAAAAGTAAAAATATTTTTGGACCACTTTGTACAATATGAAACATACATTCTTTCAAAATATATGTTTTGTCGATGAAAAGAAAAATGCTTAGAGACTGGAAGTGTCAAAACAACAGTAGTTGACGCTTTACGAAAAATGTACTTATCACTCGATATCATTTTCAGGTTACTTACTATCCAGGGAAGAAGGACAACCAGGCACACCAGAAAAACCTCTGTCAGATCTGGGAAGAGTTTCCTACAATTCTTACTGGCAATCAATAGTTTTAGAATACTTGAACGATCACAGAACAGAAAAGTTAGACTTAACCGCGGTCAGCAAGAACACAGGCATGTATTGTCAAGACATTGCTTTAGCGTTTCAACTTCTGGGTTTTGTCAAATGCGTGCCAGCGAATGACACCGGGACGAAAGTCGAAATATGTGTAAACTGGGACAAAGTTGACAGATATGCAGAGAGAGTATCGAAATCAAAAACGAGAATTCATATAGATATGGAATGTCTCAGGTGGAAACCATTGCTTTCTAACGCTGCCAGTCAATTTAGAGAGGAAAAGTCGGATGGCGAGTCTAATAAAAGTGGTGCGGAAGCGTCTGCAAACATAGTAACAGCACCGGAGACAATTATAATAGAAAATACACAAGGCGTGAAACTGAAAAAAGGAAAGAAACGCAAGATCGTTTCTTCAGTCCCTCGGATATCAAAACTACCCAAGCCAGAAATACCAAAGCCACTAAGTACCTCATCGGATACACATATTGAGGCGCCGCTAGCATCGGAAGAGCAGTTTGAAATCACTTCCTCTGGAAGAAAAAGAACTAGGCCTCTAAAGTTCAACGAAACAACATACGCTGATGTGAAGCCCAACAAATTAACCGCAAACACAGATAATAAACGCAAGAGGCTCGAATGTGACAACGAAAGAGAACGCGTTTCTAAAAAGTTGAAATCCGCAAAGATGGAAAATGATACAGTTCTAAATGAAGGTAATCTTTCAAAAGTATCCACTAGTAAAAACGCTTCTGGAGAAGAATCTTCAGTATCAAAATTAGAAAATACAATCAGTTCAGGTACAGTGCGATCAACCAGAAATCCTCCCCAGGTTAAAGATAAAGTGACAGGCGAAAGATGGTCCCAACGCAGGGCTAAAAAGCAGAAAGAATTGGATCAACATCAAAAGAGACACGAAACGCTTCAACAATCGGATCAGGAAGATATTAAACCTGCCGTGGACCATCTTTCGAGTGAATCCGTTGATCAAACTAATAAGGAAGAAATATGCAGTAAAAGTGAAGTTTCAGCTCAGATCAATGCACCAGTGAAATCAGTCCCAACATTGTTGGGAACCCCACAACTAAAGAAGAAAAGAATAGTAAAGAAACGTAGGCCCTGGAATAAGAGCAGAAGATCGAACGTCGACCTGTCGAATAGCCAACCAACTATCCCTCAATTATTAAAAACCAAACAATTGCACAAGGACAGTGAAAGTGATTCTGTGATTTCTGGAAAATCTGATGACGAACAGTTTGGTGACACCAAAAAAGAAAATGTTTCGTCAGTTTCAGGGACGGGCGTCAAGGAAATAATAGACAAAAAGAAACCAAAGAAAGCGTCAAGAATATCGACGGACGAGGACTCTAGTGCAGAAGCGGATGACGAGATGGAGAACGACGAACTTCCTACTCACAAGGAATCGTCATCTCCTATCAAGTACAAGTATTCCAGAATCACGCCTACCAAAGATGAGTTACTAAGAACGCCCCCAAAGTGTAGGTCATCCAAAGATAAATCAGCTTCGCCAAATAGCAGTATTCCGTCGAAGCTTGGTGAAGCAGAAAAACCATCTGCCGCTTATTCTTCTACTACCTCAGAGTCAGAAACAGAAATTGATGGTCACAAGATAAAAACAATATCCAGCAAAAAAATATTAGAGTTATCAAAAAATAAGAGTTTCGAATTTAATGATAGAATCAAATCAGAAGAAACAATATCGCAACCGAGCATCGATCCTGTGGACAATCAAGAAAATAGTGACATTCCAGAAAGCGGAAAAGTTGTTCAAGATGTATCAATAGCAGATGACGAAAACCCGGTGTCCGAGATATTGAAAACGGAATCTACTAGAATGTCTGTGGATATGGAAATAGAAAAAATGGAGGAATCTCAAGCTATAATCGAACATCATCAGAATGAGGGTAATTTACCCAGTAATGACACTAAAGAGGCAGAAAAAGAAGTCAAAGTGGAAAATCATGTCATCAATCAAGTACCTGACGCTTTGAAATCTGATGTACATGAGCAAGTTGTTATGAAACCTCATAATTTGGAGGAAATCGCTTCTGAAGTCATAACTGCAACTAAGTCATCATCCAATGAAATTCAACGAGACCCGATTACAACTAAATCAAACTTGATTCAACCCCCCATAGCACAGACAACACTTAGCACTGAGAACCGTATCTCATCCGATGCTGTGGTGAGTAGGAGCAGCGACAATCAAAGCGTTATTAAAACTCCAGAAAAATTAACATCAGACGCCACGTCTGCGAATTCGCACACTTCTGCTACAACACCGAGTTCAACAACATGTTCATCGATTATTGATAGAATTCCAAGTGATTGCGAAAATGTAAAGCACTTGCCAACCGAACCCGCTTCCATCAATACATCGACCGCGGAAAGCAACCCACCAATTATCACAAGTTTAGCAGTATCACAAAGTCCCGCGGTTATCAAAGCTGCCCCCGTTTTGGCGCATTCAGTGGCAGTGCCCACAATGAATTTGCCACAGCCCACTCAGCCAATCTATACTCCTGCGTTTGACCGTCCGATGGAAAAAAAGCCGTTGACAACAGTGGTTGCAAATAACACAGATAATCAGAAATCTTTGAGATTGGACCCGTCTATACCAACACCGAAACCAATTTCATCTGTTCCGCAACAACCAAAATCACTCAATCCAGCTGCAGAATCTAGAGATGAAAAATCTGCTTTGAAACCCACATCATGTCAATTGAAAGCAAGTCCTGAGAAGCAACCGGTCATCTATAAAGAGCATTTGGTTTCTGCTTCATCAATAGAAGCAAAATCGGTTATAGAAAAACCGCCACATAAAGATGTAAAAATGCCTCAGCACATTGACACAAGAGAATCATCTATGAAACACAAGGAAGATCATAAGCCGGTTCCGAAGCAGGATCATTCTAGAATTGAAAGAAGTAAGCAAGAAAAATATGACGACAAAAGATTTCAACAAAAGTTACCCTATGACGATAAGTTGTCTTATGATGCGGCTCAGAAAGTTCATATAGAAAATGAAGCTCTACTTGCGAGTATGGCTTCTCAAGGATATATGAACATGAATATGACTGCACAATATCCATGGCAGTGGGATAGGTTTTATATGAATAAGTATTATGATCCAACGAAAAGGGAGTATGCAAGTTATGCAATGCCTCCTTTACAGTTTCCGTTGGATATGATGCCACCAGCAAAACAACCTACTAGTTGTGAGAAAGAAAAAACATCCAGTAAAAGTCATAGATACGATTCGTCTAAATATAATCAGCAAGTGATTAGTGGTGGCGGCAGAAGCGCAAGTAACTCGAATAAAAACGAACACAAAGATAAGAACCAGTCGCCAAAAAAGGAGGAGAAGGTTAAACACAAATTGGAGCATGAAAGCAGTCGAACAGCTTCAGAACAGTATAAAGCCAGTTGTTCCATAGTGAACCATTCACAGCATCTTGAGCACAAGCAACAGTGTGAATCTGCCAATACCAATTTAACTAATCCGTCAAAAGTGGCAACCAAGCAAAAAGATGAGATGCAAAAAGTCGAAAATCGTGACAACATTCATCAGCAAGTGTCATTGAAACAAGCACATGCACCGATACAACCAACTACAGATATGCCTTCTATGGCAGTTTACCCTCCAGATTCTGCTACGAACTCTGTTCATAGTATGTCGTATGCTCCATGCGAACTGGATGTTGCACATATCGGCTTGGAATCACCTGCTTCAATTGCAAGCGATATAACATCTCAAAACTCTGTAGACGTAGTACGTCCGTCATCGGCTATATCTTCCCATTCTGGACACGGAAATCCACAAGCTCCTCTTACTAACTATGATTGCATGCAGCAACAAAACCTACAGGCTCAAGGAGTAACAATACCTGCGTCAAGTCCGGGTTTGAACAGTACAATGCAGATCCAGCAACCTGTACCTCAACAGCCTGCTCAAACACAAGGAAGCTCTAGTAAAAGACAATTACAACAGCCCAGAAGTCGGTCAAATGCGCAATCTAGTAAGCAGCATAGTATGAGAGCAACTCCGCCGGCTGCGCCGCCTCAGAGTTCCAATAGACAGCGGGCAACTCCGCCTGCTGGACATCAACACCAACATAATATGCAAGTAAGTCCTTCGGCCCCTAATTCCCAACATCAGGTTATGCAGCAGCAGCACCAACAACAACTGCAGCAACATTTACAGCAGCAAGTCGCAGCGGCAGCGGTGCATCAGGGATATTCGCATCAATTGGCAGCAACTGCGATGCATCAGCATGCTCATCATGGACATCATTCAGTGATTAGCCAGGCGAATTATATACCTGTAGCTACAACTCAAACTTTTTCGGGGCAAAGCTCAAGTTCGTACGTTAATGTTCCAATGACTACTGTGATACAACACAGAATGACACAACAGGGTGGAATAAGTCCGTTAAGCACTTTGGGATCGGGGCATCAGAACTTGGCTGCATCGCCTAGTTGTGCTGTAACGACAGCTAGTTTCTATATTCAAACTAATCCTCATACTCATTCCCATACATCAGTACCGACAGTGCCTACGCCATCTCCGAATTCCTTGCAGGCAAACTCCGGTCAACCTGCATCAGGCAATTCAAGTTGTAGTTTGGCAAAGCTACAGCAAATGGTTTCTAATAGTACAATTCCGCCTTCTGCGTGTAATACAATGACGCCGCCGCCAACGTCGATGACGCCACCAGCCCATCATCCACATACAATGACTCCACCGCCAACGCATCAAGCAATGATTCAAAACCAAGCAGTGCGAAACTTAACACCACCTTCGGCAATACCGCCGAATTTGCAACAACAGGTTCTGGGATATCCCAAGTACTATCAAACGAATATGAATGTTAACCAGTTGAGCGGCTCAGTGACGCCGCCGATTGGCCAGAACATTGGTCGATCAGGCCGCAACTCTGCATCCAATGTGGCCGCTATGCAACATATGCAAAGTACTTCTAGCAGAGTCAGTCCCAATGTGTCCTTGAATCCATATGTAATGAACAATTCCCTGAATGGGTATCGGATATCCCCGCAACAGGCCCCTGGAGCGGTTACGGGATATATTACAAACACACCGGCAGGATTTATAAATAATCAGATACCTGCGATGCAGATGATGAATATGGCCGCTCAAAGTCAGTATCAAGACCCGGCGGCATTGCAGAGAGCGCAGCAGAATACTATGTATACATACAATTATATCAATGAAATAATGAGGCGGTAAAGGTAGAATTACGTTTTTCGAGTTTCATTGCAACGCAAACGTAAGATTGAGTAAGATTAAAGTGATATCTTGTTGTACGCCGTCTTCAATTATAGTTTACGTACATGTACAGTACTTATCTATATATTCGTTTTCACATTATATTTAGGAACCCTTCGACTTTGTTAATCTGATATAAAATTTGATATATGATAGTAAAGATGTGAAGCTTTGCGTGCAGATCGGGGATCGATAAAGTTCACTGTTGTGTGTTGATCGTGGATGTCGCATTTGATATACTCTTTCATACAATGGTGAATAGAATTTATATAGGGCGATGCAAAATTTGAGTCATTCCTTCTTGAGCTCTTGTCTGGACGAATCGGGGGAACCAAAAAATAGAAATAATGATAAAGGCGCTCTCAAAAATTACTTTCCACGTAAGCCCCAATAATCCGTGAAATGGAATGACATCAATTTTGAATCAATGTATAATGTACTAACAATTTTCTTAATTGAGAGAACACGGGAATTGTTAAAAAAAAACGATCTGAAAGTTGTTAGATCTTGTACACCTATCAGGCTAACCGGAAATGCGGATTGTATTCATGTAAACGTAATGAAATCACTACATAAATCGGAGTTTGTTTTAAATTTTGACCTAGTTACAATGAGTACGATACCACTTTCTAAATATCTCGCTTGAAGCACTGCTTGAACCTCTGATTAGGTCTAGTCAATATTAAGTTTTGGTAATTGATGCATTTAGTATATAATTTCAGTAAAATGTTTCCATTACATTTCCTGACTATTATGGCGTTGAATAGTGATTCAGTTATATCAGAGATAATAACTAGTTGATTATTATTAAGCAAATGTAAATATTGTAAATATTTGAGTAAGAACTTAATATATTATTTATTCATCACAAAAAAGTTGTCTAAACTTTTGAGAACATTTGGAAATATGTTAGAGAATGAACCATTCTATAGTTTAGTTGGGTATAGTGTTTTGTATAGTACAGCGAGTAGTTTGTATGTAATTCTGAAAATTGAAACAGTAGCATTACTTTTTATATTTGATAAGTTATGCAAATTAAATAAAATTTTAGTTTTTATTCGTGTCCACATTAATTCTTCTTTTCTACACCCTTATTCGAGATTGTTGATCAGAATAGTTTCCTACTTCTTCGTTAGCAATTACGTGCTAAGTGAAATCGAAACAGTGATTATACCGTTCTGTTGATAGATTCTGTTTTAAATATTCAAAATTTTTTGCATACAATTTTACACACATTTTTTGTAAAACATCGTCGCGCTAATGCCAGGTACTTGTTTTTTTTACAGGAAAGCGAATGTGCACTCAGAAAATCTATTAAAAAAAAACCAATACACTCAAAAATACTAACAGTCTACATTGTCTATGGCTCGGGTACTTAAGTCGCACACAATCGCTATCGACACTCGCCTAATTTTGCGTTCCAAAACAAGTTCGGGCGTCACAATAAATTTTCTTGCTTTCGATAACCGACGTTGTCGGAAATAATCTTTCGTAGCTTGTAAAACGTTTGTGGGTCTTCATGTGGCAGACGACTAAGCGTTGCCCGTAGTGGGCGGTCATCCCGGAGCTTCAACTTTGCTTAGATGTGGGCCAATCTCTACGACGCTTTGGTAACTGGTCAGTGTTGGCTCATGATCTCTCTAATAGTGGTGGGTAAAAAGTAACTAATAATCGTTACTCGAGTACTCGTTATTCATCCGTATCCGAAGTAACGAATACCGAACCAAGCTATCAAACGAGTATTCAAGTAATCGTTTTCGGAAAATCAAGTCACCCATCCTACCCTTCGAGTCCGAATACTAATACGTTACTACTCGTACTCGCTTAGACTAACTAGTAACTGGAAGTAACTGGTAACTAATCAGTACCGATATCAATAGCTTTTGATTTTCAACGTCGGTCGTTCCTAATCACTGAAAAACAGCGTAATTGTAACTTATTTAAAAAATGCGTATTTGTAAAAAGACGTTTAGTCAAATTAATAATTGTCGCACAGTATTACTACTGTACCACAATTTATTTATTGATGTGTGGCATCTGGCTCCCCAGAGTTAAATACCTTGCTTTCCAAAATTGTTTTAAAAAAATAATTTATTTACAAACTGCAAGTGTTAAAAACCGTAGGTAAATGACTGCGTACAATATCTACAATTTAATCCAAAAAAATTCCTGGGTTTCAGTCAATTTTATTGTTTATTATTCAAAATGTCACAAATACGTTTCGGTGTCTTTCTCCACCATCATCAGTTTGTTTGTTCAGTACAAACTGAAATAAACAATAAAATTGACTGAAACCCAGGAATTTTTTTCGATTAAATTGAAATACAGTCAGGAAAATATACACAACAATAATATCTACAATAACAATAGAGAATCAATAAACAACTGACTTAAAAATGGCTAAAAATGGTCTGTTTATCTACTCTTAGTAGGCATGGGTAACACTGAGTTGAGTTGCGCTTTTGAGTCGATGACATAACTCATCCCTTCTGACTGCGCCGCACCTTTTATTACGCTATTACCCTTGTGGCGGACGTCATCCACAAACTCACAGGTGGCAGCACCAACCCTGGTTGCAACAATTAACCTCACTCAAGATGGCAGACTTCACAAAAACAAAAATTCGTCAAAATTCCAGCATTTTTGGATGTTTAAGAAGCTTCTGGACTTGAGCTTGCAGAACCGTGGTTAATTGCACCAACAAACTTCCATAAAAACAAATCTACGCACTAAACCAGCACAAGCGGGTACTTGAAATTTCTACATTATAAAGAGGCATAAAGGAGCTTCACTGAAACAAAAAAAATTGACAAAATCCAAACAATTTCTGATTTTTAAGAATCTTCTGAATTTGAGCCGACAGAGAAGCGGTTAATTCCGCCAACAAAATTCTATAAAAATACATCTGCGTTCGAAAACAGAGCCAACAATCCATTGACGTTTCTGCTTGAAGAAGAAGAATGCAGAAAGAAGCATAATCAAGCTTCAGAAAAACAAAAATTTACAAAAATCCTAACATTTTCGGATTTTTAAGAAGCTTCTGAACTTGAGCCTGCACAACCGCGGTTAATTGTACCAACAATTATAATTAATTAATAAAATTAACTAGTCGTTACGACTAATCAAAACTAATCGAATCTCACACCACTACTTTCTAAGCTGCTGAAACCGGAGATATAGGGTGACTGGCGTTGAACTCCTCTTCAAATTTGGCTCCAAAGCTGAAGCCTGAAGATTTCCTCGCGGAATAGGAATCGCAACCCTGTGTAAACTAAAGAGAACAAGAGGGATGCCAGCTACTTTTTTAGGGTAGTACCTCAGATTAAACAGATGCAATTGTTAACATTTTTCTATGAGAGCAACAATGGTTCACAGCGTGTGGAAGTTGTGGTCTGTTAAGTCGGCTCGGAAATCAATTTGATATATATGAGCAGCATCCGCAAAAATGTCAGGAAAACAGTACCCAAGTACCGTAAACTTGGATGGCTTTGGTCAAGTTCCAAATTGTATTTCTTTTGTCTATACACAAAAATGGACGTAAAATTTTCCAATATCAAGGTATACACACTAAAAGGAACTCAGAACCATTAATATGAAAAGGAATTGGTCTCTCATATTTTCATAAATCACCTAAGAATTTTTTTACTCATTGTAACTTTGCCTCTAGACGCGATAATACGGCCGTGTATGATTAGGCACTTAAAGAACACGTTCGTTGTTTCTCTAGCAGATCTAGAGCAGATCAAGTCGAACTTTCACCCCTAGTATCTGGAGGGTGGCCAAAGTCGCCCATGCACTTTCGGTGGTTTTCATGAGTGAAATCACGTTGTTCTTGTTCTCTTTTATTGATATTGGTGAGTAAAAAGTCTATTCAAAAACATTTTATATTTAATTAAATTATATTCTAAAAAAGTTCATTTTGTTTCTTATGTAAAATTTAATTAGGTACACTTGTGACATCAGTGAACAATAAAACTGTTGATTTTTGCATGTTTTTGTTGTTTTTTTACTACCATGGCTCTACAATTAAATTTTTTTTTTAAAACACGTTTTTGGTGACCAAAGCTGCGTATTTATATGCCCGTCTACATTTAGTGATAAAACAGTGATCGACCAATGAGACCCAACTTTGTCTTGTAGCTTTGGCCACCAAGTTTTTTTTTAATAGCATTTTTCAAATTACGATAATTTCGATTTTTTGCACGTCGGAAGTACTGTTGGCGACATGTCTTCCGGTGTCAAAAACTAATTAAAATCTTTCTCCCATCGAAAGTTACAAGGTTTTAAATTCAGAAAGAGGACCAATGTCACCCAATGTTCCAGTTGAAGAATGGAACTCATGCGGACTCCGGAGTCGTCTCGGTGAGTTTGTGCACTTCCTTCAGACCGAGGATATCGACGTGGCGTTGATTGTCGAAACATGGTTGCGCCCCGGGGATATACTTAGGATTCGGGGCTACAGGCTCGAACGTGCCGATAGGCCCGGTTTAAGGGGAGGGGTGGCCATAGCGGTCAAAACGTCAATTCCATACTGGAGACTGCCACACAGGCAGTCATCAATAGAGAACTTCGGCGTTGAACTTCCTTATAGAGCTTTGATCTACTGTGGCTATTTCTCCACCGTACGCTTACAGGCCGCTGATATCGATCCATTTTTCATAAACACCAATAGGGTGTTGCTTTTGGGAGATTTCAACGCCGCCATCCACTATTCAATAACCGTGGACATAAAAACGCAGCCGCCAATTTTCTAGCCGACTACGTTCGCGACAATGGCCTACTCGTTATGCCCACTTCATCCTCAACGCATTACCCGAACAGTGGAGGGAATCCATCCTACCTCGACTTCGGATTTGCCAAAGGACTCACCAATCTCACGGAGATGGTGGTTATAGACGCCCTCAGCAGTGACCATTTGCATATTTACCTCGACATTAGGGATTTAAAGCGCACACAAACTAACGACTTTCGATATTCATACGAAAATTTCGATTTTCGCGAATATCGAAAACGACTACAAGACCTGACATGTATTCCGGGTCAGATTGATACTGTCGAGGCTCTAGAGCATGCGGTAAAAGGTCTGACCAGGAATATACTGAATCGCTTCCTGATTCGATTTTTCGCCTTAATAAGGTCCAAAATTTCCTCAGGAAGATTGTCGCGTCGCGGTCTGTTCGGAACTTTTCTGGCCAAAGCTTGCTGTGTCCGTTGTATATTCCTGGTCAGACCTTTTACCGCATGCTGTAGAGCCTCGACAGTATCAATCTGGCCCGGAATTCCGGGAATGCGAAAAATCGAATCAGGAAGCGATTCAGGCAATCTGCCGATCGCATAATGGCAGCAGAGCTTGCACGAGACATACAGCGCGAAATCTCCGCATACAGGAATTATACGTGGGCGGAGAAACTCCGAAATCTGACTCCCCGTGACAATTCCCTGTGGAAACTGTCGAGAAGTCTGCAAAAAGGCTATGAGCAAGTCCCCGCTCTTGAAAAAGAGGGGCGGAGATATATTACCACCAGTGACAATTGCGAACTGCTCGCCGACTTTTTGGCAGAAGTACACAAGGTCCAACCAGCCCTTCAGGATAACGAAATAGAAAGACAGACCGCTGTTTTTGTAGAACGGAAGTATCCTATACCACCCTCGATTTTGTATTCCTATATAACAACCCCGTCGGAGATACAATCGTGTCTTCGGCGCCTCCCTAGCCGAAAAGCTCCCGGGCCAGACGGCATCCCTTATTTACTCCTCAAAAACTTACCGCGGAAAACTATTGTGCTAATAGTACAAATAGTCAACGCAGTCCTTAAATTGCAGCACTTCCCACAGGACTGGAAAAACGCTGTAATAATCCCCATCTTAAAGCCGGGCAAAAACCCGACCGAACCCGCCTCTTATAGGCCAATTTCCCTCTTGAACACCCTCGGCAAATTAACCGAGAAGGTCATCCATTCGAGATTACAGGCAGCAGCCGAGCTTCGAAGTTTAATCCTAGATGAGCAGTTTGGCTTTCGACCAAGACACAACACAACGCTGAAGACTGCTAGGATCGCAACGGATGCCTATGCAGCATTTAATAAGCTTCAAAGTACGGTTATGCTGCTTCTCGACATGGAAAGGGCCTTTGACACAGTCTGGCACACAGGCCTGCTGTACAAGTTGTTTGCCGTGCATTCACTGCCACTCTACCTAGTTTCCCTTATAGCGTCTTACCTAAAAACCGTTCCATCCAGGTAAAAGTGCCTGGACTTCTGCCAAAAGACGCATCGCGGTAGGAGTACCACAAGGAACAGTGATTTCGCCGCTGCTGTATACATTGTACACAGCAGACATTCCAAAACTTCCCACTACAAAAATAGCACTATACGCTGATGATACGGCTATCTACGCATCGTCTTTTTATGCTCAGGCTGCGAAATCTCGCATTGCACATCACTTGAGTTTGTTGACGCCGTATTTTGACAAATGGAAACTTAAAGTGAATCCCAGGAAGACGGAACTTATTATCTTTTCGCGCAAATTCACTAACAACAAAATCTTATCACCACTCGTGGTCCAAAATACTCTTATCAAACCAACAAAAGAGGTGAAATACCTGGGATTCAAACTAGATGCCCGACTTCATTTCAATAAGCATGTTGACTATGCTGTACAAAAGACTGCCATGGCCCGAAGAAAGTTATACTCTCTTCTGGCGCCAAATTCTTTCCTATCACCTCGAAATAAACTTCTGCTCTACACCTCCACTATAATATATCTGGCACTCTGTTAGCGACACCACCAGGCGGCGTCTTCAGGTGACCCAAAACAGGTTCCTGAGAGGCGTCTTATCGGCTGACAGATACACCAGAATAACTGAACTGCCCGAAGCTACAGGGGTGGCCTATATAGATACCATCTCCGCCAAATTCTATCATAGCGGAGTGCAAGGCTCTGTCCTGACGCGAAATCTTACCCAAGTTAGAGCAAACGATCGCCCAACGCACGGTCCCCTGTATAAGCGACTGCCCATATTTTATGCGGATTTTGTCCCCGAGAACACGTGACAACAGACGAACATTTCCTGCAAAATGCAGGTTTAGTCATTCCTAGCAGGCTAGAAACGCACAAAAGTCCAACATGACGCGACTGACCGAATCCACGCTGACTTGTTCCGAGGGATGCAGGCTGGTCCTGCACCAATCGGAGCGAGGAGGCGTGGCCTAGGCCATATACTCGTTGAAACAACCGCTGGCAGAATCAGACTTAAAGGTCGAAGCAAAAGGGGTTTTTCGCTTCCCTTTAGGAAGACCTTTTTTCCTCAATGAATGCCCCTGAATAAAACAAAACCGTCATTTAAAGGTTGCTCTCCTTTCGTTGTCGTGCGGATGCCAGATCGGCGAATGTCCATGTAAGGGTAACCCCAGGAAATGGACCGGTGAGCTGCCATTTAGACATGCTGAACGGAGGGAACTGGGCCGAATATCAGGCCAGCCACAGCTGCGGCGTTTATCCGTCTTGGCGTGCAATTTTTTATACTGTAATTTTTAATAAATGTTTTATGTATGTATGTATGTTCCAGTTTGTAATAAACGACAAGCAAATGTCACTGAAATAAAACGGCATTGAAAATTAAAATTGAAAAATTTATAACAATTTAAGATGGTAATTAAAAAGAAAACAATAAAATATTAAACATGACAATACCACAAGAAATGGTGCAAAGTGGTTTCAATTGCAGAAAAGCAGCCTGAATTTTCCTAACCTATCCTATTGAACATTTATTAACAGTGGTCGGTGGCATAAGTTATGTTAAATATATAATCTAAGAGCCATATGTGATCTCTATTGAATCGTACTTAAAAACGTTATAGAATATTGTAAATAAAACATATAATATATGCGGATGTGGAGGTCAGAAACGCAAAGAACTATTTATGCTTATTGTAATCGATTAATAGAAATATTAACTACGCCAATGGCTACCAAAGAAGCGAGTATGTTCTCGGATTAATTCTAATGTTTGTAAATATATCGATCGGTCCTACTTTGTAAGTACAAAAAAATACTTGTATCCCTGCATACCTACTTTTCATTCTTGAATCGCCGATCGATAGAAATCAATCTTGCACTGAAACAAATCGGGATTTATGTCTATCTATTAATGTCTTTGGGTGGCCGTTTCTTGAAATGGTTTATCATCTCTTCCAAGAATTCGAACATACAAAAACAAAAAATAATAAGTCTCTAGTCTTCTATGGTTCTCGTATATTTTCTATGGCTCTCGTTCTCTCGGTTCTCTGAGTCGCACATAATCTACCGATACTGGCCTAATTACGAGACCACTAGAGGCGAAGAAAACATATTCCTAAATTTGATTTGCCACGGATGTTTCCAAAGTTCTGGACTTTCAGCTATAATTTTTATTATTTTGTTAACTTTCGCCACTATTCCAATGTAATTTGTAGACCAAAGATAAAGAATTTTTTTAAGCCGCCCTCAAAGAACTTTTTCGGTGATTTTATGGCACGTTTTACGCCAGCAAACTGTTAAATCGAGGCCTGTTTCAAATCTGGGAACAGATGATAATCAATGGGTGCAAGATTCGGGGAATAAGGTGGGTGCGAAAGCAATTCCGATCGAAAATCGTTTTTCTTTGCTTGGTGCGTGGTCTTGCTTTATCCTGTTGCAATAACGGCCGCTTAATATTCTGCCTTAATTGTAGAACCTTTCACCAGATAATCCATAAAAATAGTCCTTTCGTAAGCCCAGAATACAATACATTCGGAGATCGTCTTCTAGTGATGTTCTATCTCGTTTTAAAACGATCGATCCACCAATAAACAGTACTGTTGGATTCTGAAGACTCACCAAATGTTCCTTGCAGACGCTGAATAATTTCTGATGTTTTCACACATACTTTTCTCGAAATCAAAATGATTGCTCTTTGAGATTGAAGAACAGTGCTATGCGACTATATCAGTCGAATACTTAAATCAAACTGAACAAGATTGCACTAGATAGTTGCACAAGCATGCCAAGACTTGCCACCAATAGCATTGCCTATAAGTTCTAGGGTTGAGTCTAATCTGAAGGGTTTCTCAAAGTTATTCATTTCATTTATAAGTGTGCACACTAACAGGCAAAATATGTAGATTTTAAATTTCTTCAAGAAAACTACATATTTAAACCGGTTTACTGTGATTGTTTAACAGAGAATACAAATATTTCGCGAATATTGGATCACACATTTTCCTTTTTATTTCAAACCTAGTAACCCATACTTTTGACCGAAGGGAAGAAAATCGAACGCAAGAAAAGATCGACGTTAATAAATTCATTTTACCTGCTACTATTTTAGAAGACTTGCAGTAACCACGATTTCTATGTATGCTATACGATTGGGATGAACACGCAATTGATCAGTATCCAAGTATCTGAAGTCAGAAAGACTAATTTTGCAGAAATAAAACCACAATAAACCAACAATGCTTCTATTTTGTCAACATAGTAAAAAAATTACTTTATATAAGTACAACCATTAAGAGGACGAACAACAAATCCACTCTAAAGTTTATAGAAATCCAGTCATTGGCGTTAAACAGTAAGTCCATGAAAAATACATATTAATCATCTTAATTCACGGTGCAAATTATTTTTATAGATAAAATAAATCTAAAGACACTATTGTGTTAGAATTATCAGATAACTGCTAATTGGCACAGCTTGGCCCAATTATATATATATAATTTGTAAAAGTATGTTATTTAGTTATATTAAGATGTATATCTAGATATTTATGATAGGATGATGGAATTCTAACCACCTTACATAAACCTAATCACCTGCCAACGCATCAACACATCTACTTTAAACTTGTTTAATACAAACAAAATGTGTTATCAATTTTATATTTTATTTTCCAAATACCCTGTTTTTTTTATTGATATACTTTATTGCGCTTGTTTAGGCATTTTCAAATAGATCACTTTTAGAGTTATTTTAAATAAAATAGACTTCAGGTACATTCAGAAGCCGATTGCAGATACAAAAACAGTCAGGAACCGACAGCAACCGGTTTTTTATTCCATTATTGTTGTCTTCAAGTGCACGTACTTGAAAAATTGCGTCCAAACTTGCAACTGAATTTGGAGGGACTCAATGAGTATTAGCGTTTAGCAGATCAATCTGTTCCTCTACATTATGCCATGAAAGTGAAATTGACATATTTTAACTATATAATATAATAACGCACTAACCTATTTTATTAATAATAATTCGGGAAGATTTAATGTAGAACAAAAAGGAAGCACAATTTAAGTAACCTGTTATAATTTGAAATTCACTTTAAAATTTCAATTTTAAGAAAACCAAGAAAAGCCGAATATTAACTGGGGCTTTTAGAAAACGTGGGGTGAATTAGCTAACATTTTTCCTAGGCCAAAGTTTTAGCTATATTCGAACTACTGATAAAAATCGGCTGCAATAGATTTTTAGCCAATTAAAAATGAGCAAGTTTTAATTACTATTATCATTTAAAAATTATTGTCATAACGTAATCAGAGTAATCAGACCAATACTCATTTTAATTTAAAAATTCAATAAATGATGATTCGAATTTCGAAAACTAGTGAAACGCGCATAAATTAACATCAGTTTCTAGTTCATTTTCTGTACCAACCCTGTATTGGATTTGCATCTGCTTTCCGCCAAATAGCTTTGCTTTAGAGCTAGAATAATATAATGAACCTAAAGCAACATTGAATAAAATATGCAGAATCCGAATGATCCGTGCATATATTTTTCTTCTATATAGGGTGGATCAATAAAAAATGCTACTATCCTTTTATTTTAATGTGAACTGAAGAGTTGTCCACTAGTAAATAAAAAATTATCAATTTGATAGTCTGTTCTTTAAGAAATTCCAAAGGGAAACTGTCCATTCTTGCTCGCTATAGTAGATCGTCAAACGCTATCAAAAAATATAGACAAACTGGCCAGAAAAAACCGCACTAAAGAATTTAATTGTAGGTGACAGTTGCGTGTAGGAGAAAAGAGTCATATTTGCCTATTCACCCCAAGTTAAGTTATATTGCTTTTCAATGCAATAATACATAAATTGAGTTATTGATAACGCCCCAATAAACAACAAATGAAAGTATGAGTGTTATTTTTTACATACTTTATCATTGTTATTTAAGTACTTACTATTAACGTTATTCCTCCGCAGGATCAAAATTGGCTTTGCCTTCGAAAGTACAACCGCTTCTTTGAACTATTTGCCTAGCTGCCCACATTCCGCATTTTATACTCACAGTCAAGTCTCTTCCTTGTATGTATTGAGATAAAAATCCCCCTAAATAAAAAAAAGTTTTAGAATGTTTTATTCAATTGAAAACTAACAGAGCTTCAATAATTATTTTCCTGGGATTTTGTAATTATACTTAGTCTCTCAGATTTTGTCAGGAAACTAAATGATGCAAAACGGCTTAGGAAACAAAATGTCAATTAGTTCTTCTCTTACCCGCAAAAGCATCACCAGCACCATTCGTGTCAACTAGTTGATCAGAAGGTAACACCTTAACCGGAAACTCTTTGATTTTCCCATTGTGTGCCAGAATAACAGGATGAACGCCTTGCGTTAACACTACTACTCTGGATCGTTTTTCATTCTGTTTAGGCATGTTGCACAATTTAATAGCGATTTCTTTGATGTCTTTTGTTCCAAAGTCTTGCTCCTGTGCGAATGTTTCTGCTTCCTATACAAAGAAGAATAAACCATTCAAATAGTGCACATTTTATTGCTTCGGTGGATGCTTCAGTTGTGAAGTGTTAATAAATATACAGTGACATAATATGAGTGTTACAACGCACATGAATCAAAATGAAATTTACGGTTTTTAAACATGGGGTTGGGCCAAACTGTTTTATATCATAAAGCCCATGAAATGTTATTTTTCCCATTACGTCTCTGCACTGAACAGCAACTTGATCTAAATGCCAATTAATTTTATTGAATATATTATAATAATGGAAAAATGTAATTTTAATCTTCATTTTTTCAGTTTATTAAATGGTGCGACTTTAAACACCACTCAGCTATCAAAATGTATTCAGCATCTTGATCTTCGAATACTTTTGTATCAGCATTTTTGATGGTTTTACGCAAAACGGAAAAGAGTGTCAAATCAAATAGAATTTTTGCGTATCCACCAACCTGCCCAAAATGCAGGGACACGGTCGTGATTCCTGTTCCGGGAGAACCTCCGGAATTATCATCCGCTCGCAACTCGAGCGAATGGACAGGGGATTGCAAAATGTTTTGTCATTTGGGCAGAATCCGTTAGAAATGTGGAGACATAAAAGTGTTCAGAATATTTGGGAGCAATTAATTTTATAGTAATATAAAGGCATTTAAAATACGGACGCGACTTCAGGTCCTTTTCCGGTATAATATACAGCATGGGTAACATATTTGAGATGCATACAGCAGAGCCGCTTTAGCAAGACCTGATACTTTCGGAATCATTGTAACTGTATTTTTCGAGTTCCATAGTCCACTCCGTACCTTCTTGCATCTTCTGGATTCTCGTGTTGCTTTAGGTTATAAGAAGAGGCCAATTTAATTATATTTTTAACCACTGTTTTTTTATTCTGATATGTATATCAGAGTAATATGAGTATTAAAAACAGGGGATGATAATTTATTTCATTCCAAGACAGTAGCTGGACAAAAGAAGACCATATCAATACACAAAACGCTCTACACTCTATAAAGTGTAACAACAAAACTACATAAAATAAAAATAATAATAAAGTACTTACAGTTTCATTTCCGAAGAGTACATCCACATAAGGTAGAACTTGCATAAGTGGTTCTTTATAAAACTGCGAAATAAAAGGAGCGCTCAAATTCATCGCCAAAGGTCTATCATTAGCCAGAGCGACATTTGCTACCTCCATAATGGAAGGTGGACTAACTGTCAAAAAGAAACCCTAAAATTAGACCAGGTTAAAATAGAAAAAATGTACATCGTTTATGCATCATAAATACAGGATTATGAAAAATTGAAGACTTCCAACCTCAGAATGAGACAAACATAGAAACAATTTTTTTATTTCACCAATATTTCTGCTCTTGAATATCTAATAATTTTTTTAAATCAATCGTTTACATGTTATTTTTAAAATCCACAATTAAATAGATACGTTAATATTAAAAAATCAGAAATACTACAAAATATTAAAACATGAGTAGTGTCGTCGGTAATACAGATCATTTAACGTAATTAACCTGCATTAAAACGTAAAATCGAATGTTGTAAGCATTTACAATTGAAACGGAAGAAAATAAAACTTTGAAAACGGTGACACGCACATTTTCACCATATTTTTATGCTTATTTCTTGGTAGTTCTGGCAAATTCTAATGTTGAATGATATTTTAGCATTAGTCACATCATCATCCGAATATTAGTCGCATGTATTTTCAGGTTCAGGTCGTACGTAAAACATTCGAATATTCGTTGCAGATTTCTTGCATTCTTCTTCAACTATTTCAGGGGTTTTCAGATAGTTCTTTATAGAATCTTTTGATTTTCCCAAGCCTTTCTTTTCAGAGAAGTTACTCCAATTTTTAATCACCCTGTAAATTTGTTTACGTATACAAACCTACCGAAATGTAATAAAATCGAGCCGTGCTTACTAGCTTCTTATTGTCGGGTAGCAGGATATGATCAATAGTGAAACAATTAGCTGCACCCAAGTTTGCACATAAGGATCTGTGGTGGTCAGTAACTAAAACCGCACACGTTCCTGTTGGTTCTGCTCCAGTATATTGGTACCTAAAAAAATGTTAGCTACCGTTGAGACGAGTTTTTTTAATTATTTATCTTTTGGTGTACCGCGATTGTATGTTTCATAAGTCAGGAATTTCGAGTACCTATTTGATAAATCATTTTACCAAAATTTCCTCTGAAAAACTTAAAATGAACGAAAATAAATTAAACGATCAGTAAAATTGAAATTCTCACTCTGGTAATGTTCATATCTCGACAATGAATATGATACGTATTGGATGCTCCTATGAACGAGTGCGATATAGCTTTCAGATAATTTTAATATAACCTTTACACTTAAAAGACGGTAATTACCTAGCATTTACTCCTTCTGATACAGCGCGTTGGTTTAATACTTTTGAATAGCTGTCTTCGCCTACACATCCAAAAAATGTTGTAATGCTAGGTTTTCCTATTAGCCATTGGCAAACCCTTAACGCATTTTGAACGCTTCCTAAAATTAATAAGTTTTTGTGAAAAAAAATCAGAAATGACGACAAACTCAAATTATTTACATATTTACGTTGTGCTGAATTTACTGTTCTTAACATACGTGCATATTTATGTAAATTATCACATTGCGTACAGCAACTCATCAATTTGCAATGTAAATTGCCATATTGATGGGTAAATTGAACTATTTTCATGATAATATTTACGCTGAATGTTAAATCAATTCAGATCAATTTACAATAATAAATGGTATCAATCAGTAATTGAACTTATGAACACATACGATTCTCAAATGCGTCAGTTACAACGTAATAACCAATCTGTTAAAATTTACCAAGTTACATATTTTATATGCTGCAAAACTAGGTGAAGCCAAATTTTGCCAAATGCTAATTTATTGATGTTAAATATAAAAAAAAACATACATGAATTTACTTAATATTAACATTCAAATTGAAAATTTACATTTAAGACAATTTATTTTTACCTCCAGCAATATATTCGGTTTTATACTTTTCCACAAGCTCCACATACAATTTTTATGCTTTTCAGCATCAGCGAGAATTGCATCATTTGGTTTCAAATCGTATTTGATAAGAAACTCTTGCTCCACTATGGCGGAAATATCAAGCAAAGGGTTTCCCAAACCTAGCAAAGTATTTTCCCTGTAACAAATTAAATTTGCACAATACAAAACAAGTTCTCTTCAAAAACCTCTGGTTAGTAATCCATAAAACGGTTTCATCCATCATTTTCAGTGTTTAATAGTTTCCAAAATTGCTCTTTAATTTAAATATATCTTTAACATAAATATGAGGAGTTTAGGCCTCAAAATAAACATTTCAATCGTGTCATATGCATGCACACTTAAGACTGGTTGCAACTTGCACTTCAAAAGCTTGCAGCTCTACAAAAGCGTTTAGATGAAATAGCTCTACGAGAGAGAATGATGAGATAGCAGCAGATTGTTCCTATTGGAAATATTTCATCAAATTCTATTTATAGTGCACGTTTTCAAGATAGTAAGTTTGGTTCATACTCAAGTAGTTATCTAAAACTATATGTAGTATCTAAAAAAACATATTTATTCAAACCTAAGGACTTGTTAAACGAATTTTAATTTACAAACAAGAACATCCGCTTTATACCGATTGGTAATAATTGTTGTAACAAAATCCAGCCAGAAAAGTATTTCATAAATCAGTAGCTATTAATCGCGCTAACACTGTGCAATAAATGGATTTTATTTTTGAACACATAAACAGTACATTGTATCAAATAATGAAGACTAAGCATTTTTGGGATATACTTAGTATATTAAGGAAATAAATCCAAAATTACTTATACTGTAACCTCCACCAAGAAATCGACTTTCTAAATACTATTAAGGAACTATTAAGAAGCTCGAGTTCACCAAATATAGCAAATTGAAGACAGTTCTAGACAGGAAACAAACAGACTCAAAGATTTTCGTCAGAGGAATAGTAAGAGAAAATTTAAAATACTGAAAACCCCAACGATAATGGAAATTAAAATTCCTGATTCCAAAATCTAGTTTAATATTAACAACTACGCGAAAACTATTTTTTCCAATCATGCCGAAGAAAACTTGAAGATACTTGAAAAAGAAATAAGGCGACCATTTTGCCGAATACAACTGAATAAAAGACACCAGAAAAAAACCAGTTTAAAGTAAAAAAAAAACCGCAAACAAGGTAAAGTCATATTCGCGTACTTCTAAAACAGCAGCTCCGGGCAAAAACCTTAAATAATCATGTTGCAAAACATTTAAAGGTGTTGGTGACTAGTGGTTTCTCATACAAAGCGGAAAGTGTGACGACGGCATTCATAGTTATGCATGAGGAGTCCAATATGCAATAATAGTCCCAATTTCACATTTTAGGTTTTAAGTCATTGTCACTACCAAGTCAGATTGGTTCGTACGCACGCTTGGCCTCCGAGACCACCGGATCTCGTTCTGTCAGATTTTTGTCTTCGATGATGGACGAAATCGTTGGTTTATGCTACGAAAGTGAACACAAGGATTAGTTATTAGTTCGCATTCTTAATGCCGCATCGTTTATTACAAGCGAATATGCATGAATCAGATCATCGAACTGGGAGTTTTTCTAAAAATATTAATAAGTTAATGCAATTTGTTAATAAATCGTTTTGTTTTGAGAGTTTTGTAAAACATTTTTTTGTTTGAAAATTACAAATAATCAAAGAACCTCTAAAACAAATAACACTGGACTTGAACATATGAGCTTATTTTGACTTTTTACACATTTCCTTAAAATATTGTTTGTATTTGTATTGTAAAAATTGTTTTGAAAAAGTGAAGGTTGTCGACGAAAGTGGAAGTGGCTGCAACTATCAAGAGTCATACTGAGTGCCGCACTCATAAACAACGATTAAGACCGTGTTGAGTTTGCTGGAAACAAATACAACAAATACTTACACTAAGCATCCAAAAGTACTTAAAGGTTTCGCACATATTGCCTTTAGTCTCGCACTTTTAAAAAACTTTGTATTAATTACAAATTTAAGAAAAAGCTACGTTTCTACTGTTATAAGAATTTTGCGTAATGGCGCCGAAAGCTTTGCTTTAACATAAAACTGTTATCAGGTTGAGATGATGAGGTTTGTCATGAAGTAATTTTAACGTACACGTTGTGAAGTTGTGTTGCAATTAATTGATAGAAATCTTGTGTAATGAGTTTACAACATTCAAGTACAGGTCTTGATATAATTGATTTGGACACCCAATTAAAAGTTACATTTTACTCAACTTATGCGAGTGGTGAATTTATTCTCTTGATCATGTTTTTTTCTGGCTGCCTTTTAAATTTACCTGTTTCCGTTGCGAATCAAATACATCTTTAGTATCAAGTTTTTACAGCGGCTGTTAAATTTTGCACCAGATACTCTCTGAAACTTGGGTCCCAAAGTACTCGTTGAAATTGGTTTTCATTGAATTTGTTAGATATACTGTGACACTTAAGACCAATTGCAACAAATTCTGAACAATTTTAATAGTATTTACTTCTGCGACAAAACAGTAAGGGTGTAACGTATACTTGTGGCATTTCTTATAGTAACACTAGAAATTTAGCGTCCTTACTTTAGAACAATTAGTAGTTGTAGTATACAATGTAGATATGTGATAAAGTGAATGTAATTAATATCATACATGTCCTCATACATATATAATCGCTATGGGAACACAATTCAAAAAATTAAAATTGAATTCTTTCGAACTAATCAGAGTTGACCAATTTTTTATTCGGGAAAATGATCTGTTTTATATTTGCATTTTGGTTTAGCCTTCCACCTTGGTTGATTTACACATCAACATAAAAAAAACAGATTTTTACGTAATAATTAATCACGTTTACGTAGTAGAATTCCTACTAAAAATAAAAAAATTTTTGGCGAATATGCCAGCTTTTAGTGTGATTTATTTTTTTATGAATGACGCCAATTTGGAATCTTCTGTTTATTTCTTTGAAAAATGGATAATATTAAAGGATTCGGCTTTCTAGCAATGACAAAACACCTAAAACGTTTCTGATTTGTGGCTAAAGTGTAAAGAATTTTATTTATTTTTTACGCTTTTCAAATGTGTTCCTCCATGTTTAAAATCCTCAGTTAATGCACAAGTAATGCCCATTCCGAAAAATCGAGTTATTCTCCGTATTATTCTGAATGGAGAAGCACATGCTTTTCATTCCACAATCTTTGAGCATTGACAACATTTTTACACCTGTAATTCATTTTCAACGTAACCACCTTTCAAATTTTCCTACGCCGTGTTTAATTAGCGTTTTTAAGCGTGTTTAAATATCGTTATCTTGCTAAGCAACTACTGATTGCACTACTTTACGTTTATCAATAGTTATCTGCAATTCGCTAAGTTATCTAAATATTTAACCGGTTTCTAGTGGGGATTTAATCTCAGGATTTTGCAGATCATAACCAGTAGTAACAATTTATTTTCAGAAATTGAACTAACTTTGAAAAACGTCGTTTCGTTCTTTTTAATTAGATCTAATTAAGGCAACAACTTTCTTCCTGTTTACGTTTGCCGATTTTTTTCACCTTCAGGGCCTAGTAATTAGTTACACTTATTTAGTTGTGATCTCCGTTGTAACATATTTTTAAAGTGTTGCGACCTTAGTTATGTGAATGATGCCCGGCATTTCCATCTACATTACATATCCAATGATGCAGTTTTAGGTCTTTTGTTACCTGATGATGGTTATGTTTTAAAATAACCGAAACGCGTCGTTTGTAAATAAATCATAGTAGACTCTAACAGACGTCATATTTACCCAATATGTACAAGGTGTTTTCTCATATGTTAAATAGTAAACTGAACTAATGATTTAGAAGAGTAGAGTAATTGATGATGGGCAGGAGTCCACCCTGCCAATACTGCACAAAAAATATTCTTGTTCAGTTATGGACCAGCGGGATAAATACAAAAATTAGGCGGTTTTTAATGAAATTGTGCAACTGAAGTAAGTTTGGAAAAAATCGGCTATTTTATCGTCGTGGCCATTCCTCGTTATCATGTGACCCCCGCTTTTAGGTCAATAAAACGTCTTCTAAGAAGAACCCATTGAATTTATACGGCTCAAGAGTATGCCGATCTAATTGCAAAAGCTAGTAAAGTCGTTTGCTTTTCACTATTTTAGACCCGTTTGCCATTTATAAATCTTCGCCAAGTCTTTTATTAGTCTCCAAAACAGAAACATTGCTCCTGATCTGCCAACTCAGAAAACTTATCTTGCGGGGAAGTTTCAATAAAAAAGAAAAAAACTAGATGACGTACCAAAGCTGATGGAATTCACCAAAGGATATAAGGATTCCTATGAGGATATACTCAGATGGCCCACTACAGAAACTGACTGAGCGTGAGGATGAGTAAGCCCTTAAAACTTGAAGATGGGTCTTAATTATTGTTTTTCCGATTTATTATTATGAAAACGAAAAATAACGAAAATAGTTTTGAAAACAACTGATTTTCAACTATTTATTGCAGAAACCCCTTGCTTCTTTAACTAATTTTTAGCTAAACACAAAATATAATTTTTTTCCTTATTTGCCGTAAAGCCGTTTTTTCTTCATTATTCATGATGTGAATTTCTGGAGATATGGGCAAAGACTAACTAGTTACTTTAACTAAATTACTCTTTGATTTGAGCTTTCTGTATTAAAGAATTCAGTTAACTTCAGCCGTTTTTTAGATCTAATCCCCGATGAACAAACCACATATTTATAGCAAAAAGGTCGAAAACAAATTTTAAGCACTAGAATTTACATAAGCTTTTTTCGGTTGTTTAGTGAAATGTACGATTACTAAGATGAGACACGTGGTATAAGATAAAAACAAGTGATGCGTCCCTTTACTCTTATGCAGTTTTATTTAACCATATAATAAAAAATGCTTCAGGTTTACATGTGCATTGTGCATGTTACCATGTAGTTCAAAGTGTTGTGTGTGTGTTTGTAACTGATCATGGTTATTTTTTTAAAAATTTATCTGTTGATTATGGATGAGCATGTAATGCATAAATAATACGTTAATAAATAAGACTCAAATTACCAGATGACTTTCAAATTAAACAATGATAACATTAACATTCCATGATAGTCAATCAATTATCATAGTAATTAAAAATCAAATTATAACTATCATTACTCACTTGAGCGACTCGTTTTCCATTTTATAATTTTACTAAATTATGCGAATGAGTTAACACTAACAGTTCAGGATTCACAGAAACAATTTGCAGCTGCAAAAGCACAATCTCACAAGACAATCTACAAATCGGAGACGAAGTAAAATATAAAACTGTTTTGCATTTGAGGTTATGCAATGGGTCAGACACGCGACACACACGGTTCGAAGATTCAGCCGGCTTTACACTTACATAAAATACACAGTGTTGCGGAAAACTCCGTGCTTAGTAAGTGATCAATTATAACTGGCGGTCATATGACGTCATTTACGAGATGCATTTAAACTGTTATCTGTTGCACACTGTATAGTCTTGCTAATTGTAATTTTTTCTTATTATATTGGGAATTAAAAAAAAAACTCCTGGGTTCCAGTCAATTATTTGTTTATTTTCTGTTACAAAAACGTTTCGGTGTCTTTCTCCACCATCATCAGTTTGCATGCATGGCTGCTTCTACCTTCAACTTTCTATTGAATTCTATTCAACAATTGCTTGCCAAAGTTGATAGTAAGGTAGGTAGTAAGGTTAAAGGTAGAAACAGCCATGCATGCAAACTGATGATGGTGGAGAAAGACACCGAAACGTTTTTGTAACAGAAAATAAACAAATAATTGACTGGAACCCAGGAGTTTTATTTTAATTTGAATTGAAATACAGTCAGGAAAATATACACAATATATTGGGAATACAGGGTGATTTAAAATTGGCTTCGGACTTCTGAGGCTTCTGTTCGGGAGTATTTAAGAATTTAAAGAAAAACAGATAGAAAATTATTCTCCCAAAAAATCGTCAGTGTTGCAATATTCATCTGAAAACCATATTTTTTTATTATCACTACGTAAACTTCTGCTACTTTATGTCTATACCAACAAAGGTTGATAGCGATATTAAAAAACACATTTTAAAAAGGATCTTTTTACTGATGAATTTTTACCTATGACTTCGTCAACTTATTCAATCAAGAATCAATTTGCTTATAATAAACACACACCGCGGGTTCTGTGCGTCTATTAATTTATTCCTAGTCCTATTAATTTATTCCTAGTCCTATTAATTAGGACGAGGAAAGTCAATTTTGCACATGTTCATCAATATTTTATATTTTAAGTTTTGAAGAGCAACTGTAAAAGCCAACTACAAATACGTTGCTCTTGATAAAACGTGCTGCAGGTCAAGATGGATTTTTAAACGCGCCAGATGAACAGTTTGGGAGAAAATGTGAAAAATGTGAAAAAAGAAACTTACTTAATTCCAAAACTAAAACCAATGACCAATTTCTGAGCACGGCACGGGATACAGACGGCCAAAGTTTAAATAAAAAAAGTTAGTACCTATTCACTTTAGTCTTAAAGTCTTCGATAAGTCGGGTGCTAGCGGTTTGTTTATTGACGGTCCAATTTTGCTGAAAAAATTAACGCTGATCTGTTAATTACCAAATATTTGCCTGGACTTACCTTTACATTACAAATTTTGCGTAAGTTGCAGCAAATTTGGCAATGTTTCCCGTGTAGTGTAGGGAGCTGGTGATCAATTTTTCGAGGTGGTCAATTGAAGAGTAGACTTGAATAAGGGGCCAAGTGCCAAAAAGCAAAATGTTCAGGAGAATCAAAAAACCAATTAATTTAACCATTTTATGAATAAAACCATTGTAGTTTGACAAATATTTTTATTTGCGAGCTTAAATTGTATATATAGTAAGAAAAAACAGATACGATAAGTATTATTGTAATATAAACAAGCAAAAATGAAAAAAAAATAGAAAAGGGCTAAATACCAATAACTTTTTTATTCAAGGTAAGTGCTAGAAACTATGCAGTAAATTTTTGGTAGAACTCTTGGTGATGTGGTAAATGAAGATATGGAATCATAGCGCGTAAATTTAGCTTTTTGCTTCATTAAGCTGTGGTGTCAATTCCTGTCCAACTATCTGGATTTTTCTTATTTGGTCTGCAGAAACATGTTTCATCAGAACCTTTAGCTTCTTCCATTCCTCTATATCACTGTGCGATTTCTTAGTAAACACGTATCCTTGGTTATCTTTCGTAACTCGTATTTGTGACAACGTCGATATTGCTAGCTTTGCAATGGATATTAAGGAGTCGGCGGCTTGTTGTAAGTCTAAAATATGCCTCGGTTCCATTTTGACAACTTTATATGGCTGTATTGCTCTGGTTTCTCTTAAGAGTTTTTTGAGCCTTCTTCTCCTTTCAATCTGTGCGAAATGACGATCAATTGGTAAGTAACTGTGATCGCTCACGAGAAACTTTATAGTAACTTCGGTGAATAAACCAATAGATATTAAAAACATCATTAAAAATATTACTACCCGATTTTTATTTTGCCCGGTACAGTTATCATACCAAATGATCAGTCTTTCTTTTTGTGTAATGTTGGAGTTTAGAACTTTCAATAAGCAGGATATAATTTCATTCGATTACCTGTCAGCTTCTGTTTCATTCCAGACAAACATAAAAACTTCATTTGTATCAGCAATATGCACACTAAAGTTATAAACAGACAGTTGCCTCATATAATACATATCCGAGTGAGTTAACGTTGGAAGAAATAATACTTTTTCTAGATCTATTGTTATTGTGCAAGTTTGACTTCCTGGTAGCTGGGAGGAAGCGGAGTCTTCTTTGAGATTGGTTTGAGCTTTCTCTGCTTTGCGATGGTGCAACTCTAACTCTAATCTTACAGAAAGCGATGCTTGTACGTTCATTTTTATAGCACCTGCATGTCTGGCGCATATTTTGCAAGTGTCCGTTCTAGGTCTACGGAAACTCAAATTTGAAAATTCTTTTTTGGAAACCCTGCAGTAGTATTTGTATAGCACTTGATTATGAGGATACTTTTATTAAATGCCTTTGAAAGACGATGCATATTAAGGTCTGGGCTAAGGTACAATTTTGAGCTTTTTTCACGAGAGTAGTTTTCCTCTTTTAGTATAGAATTTATGTGATTTATAATACGGTTGCGATCTTCTTTTGTATAAACTTTTCGATGATTGCCATGAGTTCCGCGTTTAGCTGTGTAAGTTATATCACCACTTTTATTCTTTCTTATTAGAACTTCCATCTTCTTTTTCGCCAGTGACAAAGAATTCATAAAAGTTTTCTTACAGACGTTTACGATACTTCCTATTCCGTCGGGCAAAGTATAAAATACAGAACACTGTCTTCTACTCTCACTCGAGTCAGTGTATTGACCATTACGCCTTGTCTTCACCTGTCCTAGATGTATATGGGACATACAAAACGATCCTTGCGCGTTTAGATCCAAAGAGTAGAAATGATCAAAAAGTATTCTTTTTTGTGCACCTTCGATCTTTTTGCAACCATCATTATAACATTTACATACCACCTAGAATCAAAAATTTGAAATCAGTAAAATACTTTCTTACCTTAAAATGAAACATACCCCAAGTTCTGGTAACGTTTTTGCAGGAATAGTCTTTCCTTTACGAGACAGATATTCTTTACCGGACACTTTAAATGCTTGTTGGACCTTAAAGTTAACTCCAGATCCGTATTTTTTTAGCCCCTTCAATAGGAAACGACGCTTGCGACTTCCACAGATGCGCCATCTGTGGAGCCAACTACGGGAACAAAATATTCGTTTGCTAATTAGCCCCTTATAGAGGACGTGAAGCCTGACATTTAACACCTTTTTGGTGTTAAATACACCTTTTTAATGTATAAAATTTTTTTTTGGTACTTAGCCCCTTATTTCAGTCTACTCTTCAATTTTCAAATTGCATATGCCTTAACTTATTTTTATTTTAAGAAAAACACTACGCCATAGCCAGACCGACAGTCACTTATTGGTAAATAGTCAGAGTTTTTGCGAAACTAACGATTCACTTCATTATGTATTATTGTATGTACCAAGATAACGTATGGCAACGTATTAGTAATCGATCAATTGGTTTATACGCTTAGACAACTAAAGAAAATATTTAATTTTAATAGACAATAAAAAATATATACGGATTGTCCTGGATGTCCCAGCTTTTTCTAAACTACTTTTAAAAAGCTTGGTATAATTTGACAATTTTTTAATATTAGTTGGTAAAATGGTTCGTAGTTTTGAAGTTCGCAAGCAACCGGCCAGCTTGTACACATTGATGCTCATATTTTTAACACCTTGTATGATAACGCCACAAGAAAACTATTTTAAGATACTTTGAAAGTTGAGCTAAAATAACTGTTGTTTGACATCCATAAAGTGCACCCCACAGAACACCTCTGAACCCCTGCACCCTTTTCCAGAAAAATATTATTTTATTCATGAAACTGCATTTTTCTAAAATATAATTGTTCCGGCTGATTGTTAATATTTTCACTTTTAACTAGAAAATACATCACACGCTTTGTTATCTCGATATCCTTAATCAAAAAAATATTTAGGTCAATTTTCAAAATTTTCTGTTACTTTACTCGTTTTTTCATTGATAATTTTATATCGCTGACTTGTTGGTTTTGAAAACGGCATGCGTAGAAATTAATTATTTCAAATAGCAAAAATAGTAGTAGTAAACATTTTTATTTTAAAAAAGGGCTATCGACCTATCGGTCTTTCTGCCCTTGTTTAGTACAGCAGTCTTAATTTAAACAAACAAATAAAGGTAAAAATTATCTTATTCTAGGTTAATAATTTAATAATTTTAATTCTAGCAAACAGAGATCTTAGATTTATTGTCCAGTAGTCAGTTACTATTGTAAGCGTTTGAGTAGCGTTGATGTAGGGAAACGGAAGCGGGATTGTCTGGTTGGTCTTGTAAGACAAAGGGGATTCAGTATGGTCCAGTTGTAGGGGTTGTTTGTCCATTTTGTCTGTAAATGTATGAGTCTTTCCGAAATCTTTGTCATCTTTGTGCGTTCGTATAGTAGTTGGCTGGAGGGGTTGTGTAGTGGGTTTTGGGGGTGTCTTATTTGTGTTATTAGTCTTAGTGCAATTTGTTCTGTTGTTTGTATAATAACGTTTTGTCCTTTCTGTTCCGTTGGTCATGAGTATATGTCCATAGTCCAAGAGGGGTCTGCAGTTCGCTTTGTATATTTTTGTCGCGGTATTTGTACTAATTCCTTTGTCTTTGTATGTTAGTGAGCGAAAGTGTTTTGTTCTTTTTATCGTTTCTGTTCTGATGTTTCGTATGAGTTTAGAAAATTTAAGTTTCTGGTCAATTGTGATTCCAAGGTATTTTACGTCGTTTTTAGGTTGTGTCGTTTGGCCGTCTGCAGTTATTGTAGGGGAGTCAGCGTTGAGTCTGTGGTTTGTGAGCAGAAGTTGGTTTTTTGATGCATTTGGTGTTAGTCTCCATTTATAAAACCATGTCACTGTGTTGTTTGTTAGTGTTTGGAGACTTTGAGCTGCTCTCTCAGTAGTTTCGTCATGTACAATAAGTGCCGTGTCGTCTGCGTATTGTAATATGTATGCCGATCTGTCGACTTGATTTTTGTCTAGTAAGTTGTAATTGTATATGTCATGGCAGTATATATTGTAGGGAAACGGTGAGAGCGGGGATCCTTGCCGGAGTCCTTGTTCAGGGGAAAAAGAAAAAGAGAATGTGTTGTCAATTCGTACTTGTAGTAGTCTGTTTCCAAGTAACTTTTTTATGATGTGGAGTAGATATGTTGGTGTGTGGAGTTTGTGAAGTTTGTAGAGTAAGCCCATATGCCAGACACTGTCAAAGGCCTTGTTAAAGTCCATGAATAGACACGCCGACTTTCTGTCAGTTGGGTGAGTTGTTTGTACATTGTTGGCCAAAATAAAGAGCGGATGAATAGTCGAGTGATGCTGTTTGAAACCAAATTGGTAGGTAGGTATATATTTTCCGATCAGTTTTTCAAGTCGCTGGTTTATTATGTACTCAAAAACTTTGCTAAGTACTGGGAGTAATGCAATTGGTCTGTAATTGCTCGGTTGTGTATTGTCCAGTCCATTTTTGGGTTAGAAGTTAGCAAGAATATTTAAACAATATTTTTCCAAAATAATTGGATTGGTAGAGGAGGACCAACGGCTTGCCTCCTCGTTATCCTGCTTTAAATGAATTGAATTTTCATTTCTGGGAACCCTTGCAAAATGCGATTTCTTCAGCACCTCTTGAAACTAGAGAGAAGTTGCCAATAATTGTGTTTTATTAATAACAAATGAAAAAATATCCTGATATTTTGTGGGGGTGTCCATGTTAAACTCATTTATTAAGTTTTTAATTAAACAGTTAGATTAGGTTTAATTTAATTAAAATTGTATTTAACAAAACAATACCTTTTGTTAGTTTAAACTTCACATTATCCAAAAATAGTTTTACTGTGGCTCTATCATAGGATGTTAAAAATATTAGTAATAATGTGAACTAGATGGTCGTTCTTTAGCTAAATTAAACTGCAAAATGAGTTTCAAAAACCCTATTAGGCCTTAACTAGTATCTATCATATTAAAAATTTATCAAATTATACCTTATTATTATTATCAAGTTCTTTGATGCGAACCAATTATCAGCGGCGTCTTTTAGGGGCTGATATCTCGTAGGGAGGGCCTTTCGACTGTTTTCGCTGGAAATTGTACTTTTATTTTCAAGCCGTGTATATACGTATCCGTAAAGGTGTCCACATTTTTCGGGACACCCTGTAGGGATATTATTTTGTTTATATCATTATTCTGCTTTTGTCAAGATCTCTGGAAGTGTACGTCCCATACAGGGTGGTCCTTGTATATATTCTAAACCGTAAAAGTTACAAGTTTGGTTAAATTAGACAAAATTTGTCAAAGTTTATGACAAAATAATTGTCGGTTTCGAAGATATCGAAAAAAAAAACATATTACCGAAAATGTTATGTATTATTACCTGAAAATTGCTGCATTGCACTGCGGTCGGTAGTAGGTGGATGCTCTAGAAAGCGCCGGTGAAATACGTTAGAGGCCCAAGCATCGTTATTTGGTTGTAAAAGCTGGCTGAGGATGTATCCCAAGCAGTTGTTAATATTTTTGACGAAAAACGCATTCTACTTCTGCAAAACCTTATTGACTTGAGGAGCTCACGAGAAATATATATAATTACATTGGAAATGGCGGATTTTCAAAATTTCACGCAAACAAAAATTCACAAAATTCTTCATCCTGCTCGGTGGTTGTCTTTGGAAGCTGTTGGTTGCAGGGTAATAGAGCCATATAATGCTCGAAAACTTTTCTTCCTGATAGATTGCAGTCAGCAGAGACATTTTTTTAACGCATTGCAAGTTCCGTTGACTTTAGCTTTTCTGTTATTTTTAGAACACATTTTGCCATTATTATAATAACTTGAATAAGGAAATGCAGTTTTCGGAACCCAAACTTTATAATCTTGGTTGAGGACTCTACAAAACCCTTTTGGACTATTTTCTTAAGAATAATATTTTGGATGCTAGTCTCCCGCATAAAATCAATGTTAAAACTTCAGACAACCACAAGCCAATTGAAAATTTAAATTTCGGCGCAAAAGTGTTCAAAAAAGTTTCGACAAAGTAGTAAAACTCGGTTATTTTATTTTCATTATATGTAAATTAGTTATTTTAATAAAATAGTTTGTTCAAAATGCGATTTTTTCCAAAAGTACATTCGGAAACCACTTAAAAAGTTCGAAAAATAGAAATTTATAGACATTAAATTATCTACCGCTTTATTTTTAAATCTACCATTTTTTCATGTCTATTCCGCCGTCTTTCTAGTTCTTGATCTGGCAATGTTGATCGGGAGAGCCTGGTGGCTATTCAGTTGAAACCCGAAACTCGCCTTTTAATCTATCGTTTGGTAAATGCTACTACATCGAGATATTGCCTAATCTGAACTGCATAAGTGGCTGTGATTGAACCATACATATTTGCCGTCTTTTATCGGGTGATTAGCGCTGAGATATAAATATCTTAAATTTGGAATTACTTATTGGTGTAGGAAATTCTACTTCTTATAGTGCATTTCCTATCGGAGGTTTGCTATTATCACAGCAATCGTGACCTTATTGACTGCAGCTCTGAACAGTTGAATATTGCTACAGTCAAACCAATCCCTCAGGTTCTTTAGCCGGGTCACACGGCGTCTGCCAATTTTCCGCTTTCCACTAATCTTTCCCTAGACTATCAGTTGGAGAAATGTGTATTTCTGTCTTCTCATTATATGACCCAGGTGTTGAAGCTTTCTTTTTTCATGGAGTTAAAGATTTTGCATTCCGTCTGCATCCGGTTCAGCACTTCGGCATTAGTAATTTTTTCGGTCCAGGGAATCCGCCACATTCTACGGTAACACCACATTTCAAATGCTTGTAGTTTGTCGATGTGGTTTTCCTTGAGGGTCCATACCTCAGCTACATACAAGAGTGTGGAAAAAACGTAACAACCGAACATCCTCATCCTAAGTTCCATGTTAATATCCTTACTCGTAAATAGCTTCTTCATTTTTACAAATGTTCTCAAATGTTGATCTCTATCCTCGTTCTCATTTCTCTTGTTTGGTCACCCGATTGTTCTCTGCAAGTTCCTAGATATTTATATGTCGACACATTCTCTATCGTGGTGTTTGCCACCGTCAGGTTCGCATGGTTCAGATCTTGTGGGAATTTTGTAACTACCATTAAATTGGTTTTCTTAAAGTTGATTTTTAGTCCGAATTCATTACGTCGATCATTTAATTTTTCTAAAAGGTGTTGGTGTTGTTGGTAAAAGGTGTTGGTCAAGGTTGCTCGGTAACAAGACCGTGACCTCATATTATTAATTACTTCTCCATTTATAACAATTTTCACTAACTCATCTTCTAGGGTTTCCCTAAAAATAGCTTCGCCATAGAGGTTAAAGGTTAGAGGTTAGAAGCGGTGATAGAATGCAACCATGTCTCACACCACGACGAATCTCCATTTCTTCCGCTGGTTGCTTTTCTTCCATTGTATTAGCTTTCTTGATCGCTGATGTAACTTGTCATGTTTCACCTTGTCAAAGGCTTTCTCGAAATCGATGTAACATGCATACACCGCTTGGTCGAGACAGCTCTGGAAAAGAACGTTAATCCCAAAAAGCACCTCTCGTGTTCCAAGTCCTTCGCGAAATCCAAATTGTGTTTTGCTTATGTCTTCCTCAAGTCTTCTGTAGATTCTTCTGTGAATGATCAACTTCAAGGAGTCATGGTTCGGTAATCTGAGCATTCTCTTGGATTCGGGTTCTTGGGTATGAGCACAAAAGTTGATGATAGCCATTGTTTAGGAATTTTTCCCTTATCATAAATGCGGTTAAAGAGGTCCAGAAGAATATCAATTACATTATTGTCAAAGAGTTTGATAAGCTCTATGGATATCCATATAGGACCAGCAGCCTTACCGGGTTTCACAGTTTCCAAGGCATATACTATTTCTGATCTTAATATTTTAAGTGCACATTGCTTGCTTCTAAGACCGGTTGTGGAGGTCTGTCTTCATCGAACAGGTTCCAACAAGTATGCTTTCCACCTTTTAAGTTTGTCCCCCACTTCAGTTGTTTTCCGCCCAATTGCACGCTTGATAATATTACTAGTTGCCTTGAGCCTGTTACATCCAGCCATTACCTTTATCCTTTTGTGCATGTGAAAGCTATCAAATTTATTTTCTAGTACTTCTATTTCCTCACAATTAGCTGCTAGGTATTCTTCTGTTTCTTCCTTAATTTTTCTTTGTACTGCTTTATTTAGTGTCCTGTACTCATCTTTGTTGCCTTTGCTCTTTCTCCTTTATTCCAGAAGATCTAAAATTTCATCCAGTCTTCCAGGGCTTTTTCTTAGTTCTTTTGCTTCTTAGATGTTTTTCAGCTATTGTTTCAAACTATGTATTTGTTTCCACTTTTCATATACACTAACTTCTTCTGATCCACTAATATCTCATATATTCGTTAACCTCTATCTTAACTATGTCATGGATTTTAGAATTCTTAAGCAGTTTTGGGTCTATGTAGTTGTCTAGAAGCTTTGTTATCCTTTTCATCCATATATATAGTTTAATCTATAACTGGGTTGTGGCCGGAATTAATGTCAGCAGCTAGGTAGGTTTTTGCGGCTTTGACTGAGTTCTTATAGCGATTGTTGATGACGATGTAATCTATTTCGTTTCTAACTCTATTAACTGGGTTATCCGCTGGGGATTTCCAGGTGTATAATCTACGATCTGGTAGTTTAAAGACAGTATTTGTTATCACAAGATCTCTAATTTAACAGAACTCTAGAAGTCGATCCCCCCTATTATTCCTTTCTTCCAGGCCAAAACTCCCTGTGTGTCCGTCTACCTTGTCTTTGCCTACTTCGGCGTTGAAATCTCCCATAACTACTGTGATATCATTATTCTTTATGATTCTAAAGATATCATCAAGCTCAGCATAGAATTCTTCAACCTCATCGTCCTCCTTATCCGCTGTTTGTGCTAACACCTGTATTATGTTTATAATTCCTGTATGTGTTTTAAGTTGAAGCACCATGATTCTGTCTGAGCAAGGTGTAAAATTTAAAACCGAACCTGTAAAATTTTTTTTTTAAATCACTCCAACTCCATATAAATGTTTCGCGTCACTATTCCCAGAGTAATAGAATGTGTCATTTCACATAACTAACCCCCAAAATATCCACATTTAGTCTCACCATTCCTTCACAATTTTGTCCAGTTTTCCTGATGCAAAAACACTTCTTGCATTCCACTTTTCGATATTCATATTATTCTGTGTTGCTTTCATTAACTTGATCCGATTGGGGAACTATTAACTCCGGAATATTTGGTTTTCAACATCACCATGATTGCTGTATACGATTGTACTAGGGATACTCTTACAATCTTTAATACAGTGGTTTCCCCTTGCCTTCTGCATCCACGTGCCGTTGGTCATACTCTTGCATCGCAGCCCTCAGTAAAATTGTTAACGGAATTGAAAAGGGAGTAAAAGTTGAATAAAGGGATCCATTATGAGACGATATTTTCTAAAACTCAGGATTCTGGAGTTGCTAAAAGGGTTTATGAATTACTAGGACATATTTTTAATCCTTTCTATGGATGAGAAGAGTAAGTGGGTGTGTTAAAAAATTATCCAGTCTGGACTGGATAAAATTCAATCAAACTAGCCTTTTGTAATTTTAAGTTTTCGACAATTATAATTATAATTAATTTATAAACCTTTTGTAATTATAAATTAATTATTATTTCCGAAAGCGCTTGTCCATAACTAATATTCAAGGATTATTTTATATATCCTTAAACCACATACACACTTTATTACAAAAGACTTGTTTGATGGAAATTTCTATAAATGTTGGGGTTTTTAATGAAATGTTCATGGTTTGCCTTAGTGGAATCAAACTTTATAAAATTCACTGTAAACGTAGCTGTAGTCGTACAATCTATTTATTTCTTTGATAACCCAGTTTTTTTGTTATCGCCACAAAAGCCTAATCACTGTTCAAATAACAAAGCATATCATATCTGAATTATGTTTTAAGCTTACGTAAATCCTGTTTATTGAAATAATGTTTGTTCGATTTAAGCTCAATTTTGGTTTTAACAATATTTTTTATTCCAATGTATTCCTGGGTTTCAGTCAATTTTATTGTTTATTATTTAAAATCTTGCAAATACGTTTCGGTGTCTTTATCCACAATCATCAGTTTGTCTAAAATATATATTTACAGTTATCATCAATTTAAATAGAAAACTTTCACCAAAATTCACATATTAAAATATAAATCACACACATATTAAAAAGTACATCAAGAACATTGGTTTTCAGGTGATGAGTCAGGACAAACATGTCTGGGAAGAGACTAGAATCTATTAATACTATATAACAAAAACAAAATAAAAAACAAATATAACTTACGTATATAGTTGTTTCAACCTTCACATTTGACTGGTCACTGAATTTTCCATATTTTACTAGATATCGAGCGAGCGAAACAAAAAAAAAAACGCATAATATTACTATAGCGGAAAAAACTTATAACAACTTGGCAAGGGAGTGTTTCACAAAATTTAAGCCTAGAAGCGATAAGTTGGACACACCTAACGTAATATACAAGATTGACTGTTTGAACTGTGACAAAACATACATAGGTCAAACAGGGCAATATTTTAAAAAAAGAATATACGAACATAAGTATAGCTTAAAAAGGATTAACGAGAATGCAACAGCATTAGCACAACATGCACAACAAAAGTTGCATGATTTTGATTTCGCTAACACACAAATATTGATCAATGAGGACAACTATAATAAGAGAAGAATCCATGAAATGATACAAATTAAAAAACATCAAAATGCAATGAATTTCAGATCAGACACAGACAATCTTAGCTCTGTGTATCATACACTAATTAGATGATCGCATGCATGAACTGATTGGACCAGGTAAATGAAATGAAATTGCCAAGCAATTCCTAGAATGCAAAGAAAAGGCGAAAGATAAACAGTTTTTTTTTGTTTCGCTCTCTCGATATCGAGTAAAATATGGAAAATTCAGTGACCAGTCAAATGTGAAGGTTGAAACAACTATATACGTAAGTTATATTTGTTTTTTATTTTGTTTTTGTTATATAGTATTAATAGATTTAATTAGAAAAGTTTTCTATTTAAATTGATGATAACTGTAAATATATATTTTAGACAAACTGCTGATGGTGGATAAAGACACCGAAACGTATTTGTAACATTTTAAATAATAAACACTAAAATTGACTGAAACCCAGGAATACATTGGAATGAATTAAAGTACAGTCAGGAAAATATATGAAATATTTTTTATTTCCACCTAATTTAAATACTGCAAAAATAACATTTTACATTTGGATGATCAGTAGTGTAGATACGAGAAAATAAAAGTTTTTGGCGTAAATAATAATAATGACTCTTGAAAAACTCTTGAAAAGCCTAACTCAAGAAACACACAAACTGATCCTAACTGAATTGAACAACTGCATCACAAATAACAAAATTCCAAAAACATGGGAAAACGGCTTAATAATCCCTATACCCAAAAATGGACTGGACAATACACAACCGAGCAATTACAGACCAAATACATTACTCCCAGTAATTAGCAAAGTTTTATAGTACATAATAAAGCAGCGACTTGAAAAACTGATCGGAAAATATATATCTACCTACCAATTTGGTTTCAAACAACATCACTCGACTATTCATCCGCTCTTTATTTTGGCCAACAATATACAAACAACTCACCTAACTGACAGAAAGTCGGCGTGTCTATTCATGGACGTTAACAAAGCCTTTGATAGTGTCTGGCATATTGGCTTACCCTACAAACTTCACAAACTCCACACACCAACATATCTACTTCACATCATAAAAAACTTACTTGAAAACAGACTACTACAAGTAAGAATTGACAAAAAATTATCTTTTTCTTTTTCCCCTGAACAAGGACTCTCGCAAGGATCCCCGCTCTCACCATTCCTATATAATATATACTGCCATGATATCTATAATTACCACTTACCAGACAAAAACCAAATAGACAAATCAGCGTACATATTACTAAACGCCGACGATTCTGCACTAATAGTACACAACAAAACCACTGAAAAAGCGACTGAAAGACTCCAAACACTAACGAACAATACAATGTCATGGTTCTATAAATGGAAACACCTAACGCGTCAAAAAATCAACTTCTACTCACAAACCACAGACTCAACGCTGACTCTCCTACAATAATTGCAGACGGCCAAACGACAGAACCAAAGAATGACATAAAATAACTAGGAACCACAATTGACCACAAACTTAAATTCACTAAACACATACGAAACATCAGGACAAAACAAAATTATAACAATAAAGAGAACAAAACACTTCCGATCACTAACCTACAAAGACTATATAAAGCTATTTGTAGGCCCTTGTTAGACAATGGACATATACTCATGACCAACGGAACAGCAAGGACAAAACGTTATATACAAACAACAGAACAAATTGCACTAAGACTAATAACACGAATAAGATACCCCCAAAACCCACTACACAACCCCTCCCCCAACTCCTATACGAACGCACAAAAATGACAAAGATTTCGGAAAGACTCATACATTTACAGACAAAATGGACAAACAACCCCTACAACTGGACCATACTCAATCCCCTTTGCCTTACAAGACCAACCAGACAATCCCGCTTCCGTTTCCCTACATCAACGCTACTCGAACGCTCACAATCGTAACTGACTACTGGACAATAGATTTAAGATTCCTGTTTGTCGGAATTAGAATTATGAATTTGTTAACCTAGAATAAGATATTTTTTACCTTTATTTGTTTATTTAAATTAAGACTGCATGTACAAAACAAGGGCAGAAAGACCGATAGGTCGATAGCCCATTTCCATGAGAAATAAAGATGACTTATATATATATATATATAATAATAATGTAAAACTTACCAGACAAAAATCAAATCGACAGATCGGCATACATATTACAATACGCAGACGACACGACACTTATTGTACATGACAAAACTTCTGAGAGAGCAGCTCAAAGACTCCAAACACTAACAAACAACACAATGACATGGTTTTATAAATGGATACTAACACCAAACGCGTCAAAAAACCAACTTCTGCTCACAAACCACAGACTCAACGCTGACTCCCCTACAATAACTGCAGACGGCCAAACGATACAACCAAAAAACGACGTAAAATACCTTGGAATCACAATTGACCACAAACTTAAATTCACTAAACACATACGAAACATCAGGGCAGAAACAATAAAGAGAACAAAACACTTCCGATCACTAACCTACAAAGACAGAGGAATCAGCACAAACACCGCCACCAAAATATATAAAGCTATTTGTAGACCCTTGCTAGACTTTGGACATATACTCATGACCAACGGAACAGAAAGGACAAAACGTTATACACAAACAACAGAACAAATTGCACTAAGACTAATAACACGAATAAGACACCCCCAAAACCCACTACACAACCCCCCCACCCAACTACTATACGAACGCACAAACATGACAAAGATCTCGGAAAGACTCATACAGCTACAGACAAAATGGACAAACAACCCCTACAACTGGACCATACTGAATCCCCTTTGCCTTACTAGACCAACCAGACAATCCCGCTTCCGTTTCCCTACATTAACGCTACTCGAACACTTACAAACGCAACTGACTAGTGGACAATAAAATAATATCTTCTTGCCACTGAAACTTTATTTAATAATATCGTTACCCTAGAATAAGAGAATTTTCATATTTGTTTTTTATTTAGATTAAGACTACATGTATTAAACAAGGGCAGAAAGACCGATAGGTCGATAGCCTTTTTTAGAAATAAAGATGTTTACTACTACTACTACTAATAATGTAAAGCAGCAGTGCATGAATTATAAATACAGGGTGGTGCAACCAAGACGGGGTGGAAGATTATGGCTAATTCTTGCGTAATTTTGAAATACAATTTTTTTGCGATATCGGCATCAATTGCGGCCATCCATTAAAATTATTTTTGTTACACATGGTGTCCCCAAAAATCTGTGGCATATCAAATTTATGTTTTTTTAAATGGAATACCCTATATCAATATGTCGCAATTGGTTCTTTTAGAAATAAGGATACTTTTGATATAAGATTTATTGGATCTTCGGTTAATATATTACCAGATATAGACAGTTAAAATTTGAAACATGGTCACATTAGGAACAGTACTCTACTAAGTCTTTAAAAGAAATTGAAAAATCGTACCTGTCTCCTAATACCCCTTATCTGGGCGTATAAGAACATAGCGTGAATCCTTTCAAATAATGAATTTCATCAATATCCAAGGAGTTTTCCTTAGATATTAGTAACTGGTACTAACTGGAAACGCCGTGCGACTCCTCTCATGACATTGGTCGACGACCTGAATAACTACAGTGAACCGGACACAGAAGCTCAACAGCAACCCTCAGTTCGAACCGACTGGACAAGACGACCTGATCCGGCCCACTCTGTCGCTCCGGAACCGAGGGAGACCAAAGAGGAAGTTGGCACACCACTAAGCTTCCTTACATGTTTCCATATTTCATCATTGTTGGTTATCTCGCCTGTCAGGTGATTTTTGTTTCTAGAGCGTTCACTGTTTGTTTGATCTTCTGTTGATCTGATTGCTGTCGGGTTGTTCAAAGTGTTTTTGCAGGCCTCAGTGTAGTGATCTTGGCTATCTGAATGTATTCGTTAACTGGTATTTTTCTATTTCTCCATATATTCGGTTCCATATCGGCAGATAATTTTTTCCAAAACTGTCGTTTAATTTACTAATTGGCATTGTCCCGGTTTCTGGCAGCATTCATGCCTCGTATGTAATTGTATGCTATCGGTATTGCAGGGACGATTTTCGTTTTTGAGTTTCTAAGTCCTTCACATCTTGTTTAAACCAAGGTTTAGTATTTAATTTTCTGGTTCTGGTCGTAATTCGTCCTTCAAGTGCTTCTTCTACTGCATTTAGTAGACTTGCTCGTAATATATTCCATGCCATTTCCACGTCATCATCGTCTTTACATCCATTATCGGCAATCTTCTCTTTCAGCCTTGTTTGGTATAGAGTAATTTGATAGTATATAGTTAGATAGCATCAATATGCCTCCATATTGAGTTATATGTCATATGTTTTTTGTCTTTATCAGGTAGTTACAGTTTTCGTCAAGAATAACAAGCATTTGTCAAATTGTGACTTAGTTTGAAGCTCTTTTCACAAAATGTACACCAATATCGAATATGCGGATATGCTATTAGTTATAAGGCTTAGGTAGACCCTGCCTTATACGCCGGACATCGGTTATACGCGTTCGGACGTAAATGAACCGAGCCGGTGTAGATCTTGTGCGGTGAGATGTTGGCAACCCGTGTTTGCCGATGCTGCCACTCGTTCCATTCTGCTTTTGTTCCCATCTATCTTCGTTTTGTATATTCTTTTTCCTGACTGTACTTTAATTCATTCCAATGTATTCCTGGGTTTGCAGTCAATTTTATTCTTGACATACAATATACAAAACGAAGATAGATGCTTGGGAACAAAAGCAGAATGGAACGAGTGGATAAGAGAAGACCGAATAAGAGAAGCTGCTGGAGAAGAGTGCACAATAAGGTGAATACACAGGCATAACTTGTTTGGAGTTAAATACACATCAATTCGAGGTTATGACAACGATAACTCTATCTCTATATTTAACGAATCCTCTCGAATTTACCGTTTATCCTAACATATTTTATTGTCACTTTCTGTATTTTTCTATGGTTACTGGAGTTTTTAATAATTACGAAGCAACAGGTATTTACGTAATGTTAATTAGACAGATTTTCTTGAAAAAGCTTGTTGCCATCCTTCTGATCTAGTTTTTTTGCAAATATATTAGTTTTTAACAACAATTAATTTTTAAAGTATTTTTCCTGTACTCCCAAAACACTCCCAGACAACATCTCCATAGGAATGACGCCAAGTTTGAATCACCCTGTATAAGAATGTAGTTGCCATACCTGGTACTGCCTTTGCATTTTCCGCTGTATATAACAATGTAGTTTCCATATATGGTACTGTCTTTGCCTTTCTTTTTCGTTCCTGATATCGCACAGATATCCATTCTGTTATTTTCCAGCTCCATTATTATTTCTTGATATTTATTGTTGAAAGAGGTTAGAGGAATTAGTGTGATGTTCGCTGCAATCAGAACTATATATCTATATTTCAATTGTATATTGTTTAATTTTGTTTAATATTATTACGTATGTATTATTATGTATGATGACAGTTTTGCTAAACACCTTTGAAGACAAAACAAAGAAAAATTTACATTTTCAATGTTTTCTAACGTTAGTGGCTGTCCTTGTTAATGATTCTGTTCGATGTTTGCTGGGGGTTTAACACTCAGGTAGCAAAAGATTTGCCATTGTGGATCAAATTCCAATTGACGTCTTCCGATTTTTTGTTTAAATCCCATTGGTATTTGTACATTTTTATTTAAATAACTGCAGTAGTAGTAAACATCTTTATTTCTAAAAAAGGCTATCGACCTATCGGTCTTTCTGTCCTTGTTTTGTACATATAGTCTTAATATAAATAAAAAAACAAAGATAAAAATTCTCTTATTCTGGGTTAACAATTTAATTCAATAAACATTTTAATTCTAATGACAAAAAAAATATTTTATTGTCCAGTAGTCAGTTGCGTTTGTAAGTGTTCGAGTAGCGTTGATGTAGGGAAACGGAAGCGGGATTGTCTGGTTGGTCTTGTAAGACAAAAGGGATTCAGTATAGTCCAGTTGTAGGGGTTGTTGTGTCCATTTTGTCTGTAGATGTTTGAGTCTTTCCGAAATCTTTGTCATGTTTGTGCGTTCGTATAGTAGTTGGGTGGAGGGGTTGTGTGGTGGGTTTTGGGGGTGTCTGCAGATCGCTTTGTATATTTTTTGTCGCGGTATTTGTACTAATTCCTTTGTTTTTGTATGTTAGTGAGCGAAAGTGTTTTGTTCTCTTTATTGTTTCTGCCCTGATGTTTCGTATGTGTTTAGTGAATTTAAGTTTCTGGTCAATTGTGATTCCAAGGTATTTTACGTCGTTTTTTGGTTGTGTCGTTTGGTCGTCTGCAGTTATTGTAGGGGAGTCAGCGTTGAGTCTGTGGTTTGTGAGCAGAAGTTGGTTTTTTGCCGCGTTTGGTGTTAGTTTCCATTTATAAAACCATGTCATTGTGTTGTTTGTTAGTGTTTGCAGTCTTTGAGCTGCTCTCTCAGTAGTTTTGTCATGTACAATAAGTGCCGTGTCGTCTGCGTATTGCAATATGTATGCCGATCTGTCGATTTGATTTTTGTCTGGTAAGTTGTAATTGTATATGTCATGGGAGTATATATTGTAGAGAAACGGTGAGAGCGGGGACCCTTGAGGGCGCCCTTGTTCAGGGGAAAACGAAAATGACAGTGTTTTGTCAATTCGTAGTTGTGGTTGTCTGTTTTCTAGTAAGTTCTTTATGGTGTGTAGTAGATATGTTGGTGTGTGTAGTTTGTATAGTTTGTATAGTAAGCCTCTATGCCAGACAGTATCAAAAGCTTTTTAATGTCCATAAACAGGCAAGCTGTCTTTCTGTCAGTTAGGTGGGTTGCTTGTATATTGTTAGTCAGTAAATAACTGCATTATTAACAAAATATGTATTTAGTAGTCATATTGTTATAAACAAAAACATTGGAAAATGTGTGATGTTTTGCATGTACTATTTTTAAAACTTGATATACATAAAAAACATTTTATAAGATCAAACATTGCAAGTCTTAATTTTTGTCCTTTCCATCAAGTTAATGTGTTACGGGCCGCTAAATGTTTCGGATTTAATTAATCGGTTATGAAACCAAACCGTTGGCAAGCAATTGCCTACCTTTATCAGTAATTAATAAACTTCTTATACATATTTATTTAAAACTCGCTCAACTTTAATTTCCAATGGTGGCGATACCGGAGTGGAGCTCTACCCTCTGGGTGCGTACTAATTACCGAACGACGATGGGTAAACAACATATTTCTCAAGAAAACTAAATTTCCAACAAATTTTCTCTCCGCCTAGTTAAAAGTGCAGGTTACCCTGCAATTTATTTGTGTTATGAAGTAAATTTTCAGGAAATTTTCTACGCTCCCGGCAAATTCACTCTGACAAATCGTTAACTACGTTGCTCCATCAGAAATTAATTTCCAGCTGGTTCTACATTCATTAAGCTGTTAGTGCAGCAATCCGCTGTAAATTTTAAGTTTTTACATGATGCTTCATGCATGTTGCATTTTTAAACAATGCCGTGATACGTATAACCGCATAATTTGCAGCTTTAACATATATTTCTGCATTTTATCACTGGAAACCATATAAAAATTTGCAATTTGAAATTATTAAACCTGTATGTGTATTGTAAATTGGAATCTTCCCAAACAGCACAAGGACATCTTACGTCTTAGAAGACTAATACTAATTAAGATATATGAGACGTCTTAAAGAAGTCTGCATACGACTTGAAGACGCCTTAAAGACGTCTTAAATTTATTGGTTGTTACAATTATGGATGTCTTTCAATACGTTTTGAAGAGATTACTTAAAAACGCATTGAAGGGTGTTACCAGGTTGAAAATATTTCTCTTTTTTTATACTGGAAATATAAAATGAAATAACATGTTTTTGTTTGATTAATTTTTTAAATTTTGCCTATCAGACGCCCTGGGCTTGGCTGCTTTTGATAATCGTGCTTTTTCCGCAGAACCTAAAAAATAAACATATTATTGATAACTTTGTTGTGTATATTTTCCTCACTGTACTTCAATTTATTTAAAAATTTTTTTCCTGGGTTTCAGTTAAATTCACCATTGAGGAAGACAAAAACAAATCATTAAACTTTTTGGATATGACGGTTATATATGATGATAATGGGGAAATAAAAACAACTGGTACACAAAGGATGTGTGGTCTGGTAGATACTTGAATTACCAATCATATGCACATATACAATATAAAAAAAGTGTTGTAACAGCTCTTACTGATAGAGCGATTAAATTGGCACATTATAGATATAGAACAAAAAATCTTGAAAAAATTAAAAAGATACTAATAATGAACAACTATCCCAAAGCTTTCTTCGAACCAATTATAAAACAAAGAATTAATAAAATCTACAATTCAAATATATGGAACAACATAAATAATATAAATAAGAAAAAAGAAGGTGAAATCAAGAATGTATCATTACCGTACATACCAGAAATCAACACAAAAATAAAAACATGTTTTAAAACCACATAATATTACTATAGCGGAAAAAACTAAAAACAACTTGGCAAAAGAATGTTTTACAAAATTTAAACCTAGAAGCGATAAGTTGGACACACCTAACGTATATACAAGATTGACTGTTTGAACTGTGACAACACATACATAGGTCAATCAGGGCAATATTTAAAGAAAATAATATACGAACATAAATATAGCTTAACAAAGGTTAACGAAAATGGAACAGCATTAGCACAACATGCACAACAAAAGTTACATAGTTTTGATTTCGATAACACAAAAATATTAATCAAAGAAAACAACTATAATAAGAGAAGAATCCATGAAATGATACAGATTAAAAAACATCAGAATGCAATGAATTCAGATCAGACACAGACAATCTTAGCTCTGTGTATCATACACTAATTAAATGATCGCATGCATGAACTGATTGGACCAAGTAAATGAAATATAAACACCTGATATTGAGGAATTGCAAAGCACTTCCTAGAATGCAAAGAAAAGGCGAAATATAAACAGTTTTTTTTTGTTTCGCTCGCTTGATATCGACTAAAATATGGAATTTCAGTGACCAGTCAAATGTGAAGGTAGAAACAACTATACACGTAAGTTAAATTTAAATCTCTAAACAATAGATTCTAGTCTTTTCCCAGACATGTTTGTCCTGACTCATCACCTGAAAACCAATGTTCTTGATGTACTTTTTAATACGTGTGTGATTTGTATTTTAATATGTGAATTTTGGTGAATGTTTTCTATTTAAATTGATGATAACTGTAAATATATATTTTAGACAAACTGATGATGGTGGAGAAAGGCACCGAAACGTATTTGTGACATTTTAAATAATAAACAATAAAATTGACTGAAACCCAGGAAATTTTTTTTAAAATTATGGATAACTACACATCTAAATGTAGGTAATAGTTAAATTGTAAAAATATTATTTTTATTTCCACAATAAACACAACTAAGAAAAAGTGTTAGTAAAAAACTGAATTATCAGCTAAGCAAATTTTTTACATAGAAAGTGCAAGGTGCATGTGCTAGAAAATTACTAAGTTGATTTAAATTAATCGGAAATTTGAGAATTTTTCCCAGAAACAAATCGGAGCCGTAAATTTTGCGGTGCATAAAACCTTTGTCTTTCCATCTTTCCATCCAATAATGGATAATATCCTAATGATTCTAATCCCCAAGATGTATTCCAACTTTACTGAGCTTTACGGTCTTAAGTTCCCTGTCAGGCATTTACAAGACGTCTTGTACTAGGCATCTTTAAGATGCATTAAAGACATCTTCGCGAGATATAAGACGTTCGGTTATAATGACATAAAGAAGACGTCTTCCAGATATCTGCTGCTATGCTGTCTGGCTTACAGTTCCAATAATGAAAATTTTTTGAACTGTTCAGGTGGATAAAAAGTAGCTACTTCATGTGGAATGGACAGTTCTACTAACGAAGGGAGTCCGGGGTCAACGAAGGACAGCAGTCTTAAGGACTGCAACTTTAATATTTTGAACGGTGATTTTTATCCCAGTTTGAGGAAAATCTTTAATTTTTTTTGCAAATACTACTTGGTTTTCTAGAAACGAGTACCAGGTGATTTTTTTTTAAATTTCATTTATAGATTTACAATTTGTCTCAAAAGGACAATATGTAAATAGTATAGCATAAAAATATGAATAATATGTGAGTGGCCACCCAATGGTTGAGGACTCACAAAACATGGAGATGCTACACGAACAAGTGGAGATGCTACACGTTGATGATGATGCCCATTGGCGCAAGGATGTCTTTTATGAAAGTTTCGTTTTTTTGCCATTATTCTGTCTGCGTCATTCCTCTGGGGTATTGTCTGGAGGTGTTTCCATCATCATCGTCATCATCATCCGTAGCACTACAAACCTTGCTGGATTCTGGCTGACCGGACTATTTGCCTGCATACCTCTCGGTTCGTCATTAGTTGGGTATCCATTTCATACCGCATGGCTTCGAGATCGCTTTTGATGTTGTCGCGCCATCTTAGCCGTGGTTTTCTTGTTTAACCCACAAACAACAGTCTTCAATCATCCATCATCATCTTTGCCACACTCTTCAATCATATTCAATCTTTGTACATGTCCAGCTCAACGTAACCTTCGGGATTTTATCGCATGTACAACCTCCGGGTCTTGGTAGAATCGATTTAGTTCGCGATTAGTTCTTATGCGATATCTCTGCGTCTCCGAGAGGTCCAAAGATTTTTCTCAAAATCTTCCTTTCACTTTTCCTTTCACACAAACACAGTAATTTACACTCACTCGCTTTTGTCAGTGTTCATGTTTCACTTCCGTACATGATGATGGGTCTAATTACAGTTCTGTACAGGAAAACCTTCCTTAGATTTTCGTGACAGATTCTTGCTTTGAAAGGCTTTATTTAGCGCGTACATGCATCTATTTCCACTGAGGATTATAGTATTGATTTCTTCCAGTATGTCATTATCGGCATTTAGCGTGGCGCCTAGGTATTTAAAACTCTGAACTCTTTCAAAGTTAAACTCGCCTATTGTGACATTTTGACTAATTCTGTTCTTATCCTTCCTCTATGACCTTGCCTGGTGACACATGTACTTGGTTTTCATTTCATTGATAGTAAGACCCATTTTTTTAGTTTCTTCTTCTAGTTTAATAAATTGTTCCTTCACTTTTATGGTGCTTCTCGCCACTATATCAATGTCGTCCGCAAAAGCAAGAAGTAATCTGGGCTCATCTGCTGTAAATATTTGCATAGCAATGCGAGCTGATCGCACTGCCTTTTCCAGAGCAATGTTAAACAGTAGTGGCGACATAGCATCCATCTCCCCGTTTAAGTCCGGTGTTTCTCAAAAATGGGGTTGACAGTGTAATATTTCCTTTCCATATTGAACCTTTGCCTGGTGCTTTGTTGTTATTTATTATTTTTATCGCCCTCGCTACTTTCTCTAATGTGAGGTCGTCCACTGCTCTGTCGTCCATATGGAATATTTGTGTTTCTTCTGTTTCTCTTCTGTTTAGAACACTGTTCAAACGCTGCCTCCAGGCTGCAAGGAGTCGTCTTCCCTTTTTAATAACTGCCTTATAATCTTGGTCGGAAACCTGTTTTGAGTTACTGGCTTGTGTAAAGAACTATGGCGCTGATGAAGCACCATGCGTTTTATCCCGGGTCTACCTATTGGACTAGTCAGTAAGGCGTAGGTAGACCCTGCGTTAGACGCCGGATTGACGGTTGTTCATTGTTAGATGTATTTCAACCGACAAGGTAGTAGCTCTTGTGCGGTGAGATGTTTGGCCATCTATGGAAGTGGTGGATGAAGTTCGCCACAGAACTCATGTCTGACGTCCACCAATATATGATCAATTTGATTTCTTGTCAACCCATCATTTGAGATCCACGTTTGCTTGTGTATATTTTTAAGGTCAAACATGTTTGTACTGGCGCTTAGTTGAACAAGTCGGGTTCCGTTATCATTAGACACATTATGTAGACTGTGTATGGCAATTGTCGGTATATAGTTTCGTCCTTTTCCAATTTGTGCGTTGAAGTCTCCACACAGCATCACCATATATTGTTTGGGGTTTGTAGAATGAGCGATGCTAGTTCATCACAAAAGGCATCTTTAATAAAATCGTCCTTTTCTTCTGTTGGGGAGTGTGTTGAAATTATGGAGACGTAGTACGGTTTAGTTCTAATCCTTAGATAACAAATGCGTTTGTTTATGGGTTTCCGGTACCAAATTGGTGAGTACCACCGAGTCCTGAAAACAGAAGACCTGCTGGAGCATATTCGGAACTTAACAACAAAGTTCCTGGATAATGCCCGGCAAAGCAAGAATTCCGCAGTCCGGGTTTCTTGCACCAACAAATATCACAGTGACCGCAGACCTCTCCCTGCGGACACTGTCTAAGAAGAAGACGTGGACCACATGCGATGACCAGTTCCAGCACCACATCGAGGACCATGGGCTAGCTTTAGGTTAGATTTAGGAAGCAAAAGAGGTAGTGGGCTTAGGTTAGGCATGTGCCTATGTTAGGTTTAAGTAGAATAATTCAGACGGCAAACTACATTTACTATGTTAGTCATTATTCTTGTTAGCTCATAAGTATACGTCACGGAGTTCCTTGAGGAATTCGGTTTAAGCTATTAGTCATGTAGTCCCTAGAGGACCAGGATTAGGTTTAAGTAAGCTAGTTATCCGCCACAGAGTTAGTGGAGGACCACGACCAAGTTTAAGTTAGCTTAGGCTAAGAGAGGCTGTAATAGACTTAGGTCTAAAACTAGGGGTAATGGGCCAATGTTAGGTTAAGGTAGATTAACGTAGGTTAAGTCAGAGATGTCAGTAAATATAGAGTGTAAAACACTCTAAAGATGTTACATTTAAGTACCCGTAGATAAGTTAGCAGTGGGAAATTTTATAAAATTTGGCTGAAGTGGAATATATGTTCAAGACCACCGAGTCTCTCTCTGTAGAATATGTGCGATTTACTGATCTTCATCTCCCCATTATCCGGTCATCTTATTTCCTGGATTGCTGTTACGTACATCCCAATCTTTTCCAGTTCTTGTATGGTCTGTGGGGCCGCGCCGCGCTTCTATACCAGTTGAGTACATTCCATGTTCCAATTCTCTGGAGGTGTTTTGGGAGTACATTATGTCATCAGAGCAGTTAATAAAATCTTTGTGCTTTTGTTGCAAAACTTTTGCTATACAAATGCAGATGCATGGGAAGAGGAGAATGTTCTCCTCAATTTCCAAATCTTTCAAAATTGCAAAATATTGACGACTATTTGTTTTATTTTGCGAACAGTCTAACACAGAGCACAAATGCAGATGAATACATACTAATACCGGAGCAACTTTGTTTAAATATGAGCTGAAAGTCATGTTTAGAAAAGAATACGACAATTTCTGGTTACAAAAACAGTTCCCAATTTTGAATCCCAAAAAAAAAGAAGCGGACTAGAAATTAGTACTCGTGGGGATTTGTGGTTGTTACTCACAAACATTGAGCCGAACATAAATACACTCCTAGTTTCCCATCAGGTTCATACAAGAAGTCATTAATTTATTTTGTATTTTAAAACGAAGTTATTTTAATTTCAATAAATACTTTGTCATCAAAATATTTTATTTATGTTTCATTTTTACGTCACTATTTACCATTCAATACATCAAAGTTAAATTTAAAATTTTTCTATTATGCATTTATGTAGTTTTTTACCCAGGATGCGTAGGAAAGTTCTCACTATGAAAAGGGTTCCGTGGACTAAACGAGTTTGGAATCCACCGATTTAGAACAACAGCTGTATTATTAAATTATTGTATTGAAGTGAATCGAAGACATTTCCTACATTTAATAAGATCCAAAGGAGGGTGATCATTTCAGAAGTATAAATTCTCAATCCCACAAGCATTTGTGATGAAATGCTTTGATCGATTTTTTGCGACGTTCGCAAAAACTTTTAAAATTAGCACATTTCAAATTCAGTTATTTCATAAGCAGGTTAGTCTAATTGAAATAATTAAAAGCCGGTATACCGAGAATTAAATACCAGTCCAGAAAATGGATACGGGTAGCAACATATTTTCTTGTTTTTGAAAAACATAGGCATGAATCAACCGCTTAGTACCTACTGAGCTGGCAGCATTGAAAAAATGTGAAAAAATACATGTTGAAAATTTAATATTTTATTTTTAATTTCCATGTTTTATTCTACCTATCTCTATAATAGCTATTTGCGTATTTGATTGAAACATTCAAATTATTCATTTGAGACTAATTAAAGCCGAACTTGTTTTAAATACCTCAGCATTCGCGTACATACTTGAGTAGTTCGGGGCATTGAAGAAGAATTTCCTTTAATTATCACTAAATAAAATCAATAGGTCCTTAGGAATAGCAGACCGCACAATTTCGAAGGAGGAAAAATATATTGGAAGTTAATGAATGAGGTTTTATGGGAAATGCCTCTTTGGTATCCTGTATTCTTTTATCTCTCAGTTTATTTGCATTAAGGCGATTTTCAAATTCGAGCCTTTTTTTAATGATCAACCTTATTTCATATTTCCTTCTTTCATAATATGCCATTCCAGAATACATCAATTATGCGAAAAAGGTTTTGTTCATATTGCTAAATATATTCTTTTAAGATGCGAAAGTTACCTCGGTAACACTTTTTAAGTTGACAAAGTTGTGAAAAATATGTAAATTCACCAATTTTCAAGCTTTGCATCTGTTAATGATATACAGGGTGACTTATTGGTAAGTTACATACTTTACCTGCATATGGAGGTTACTGGGCCTATACATATCACCCATCTTTAGTGACTCAATACTTTTTATTTATTAAGATACTGGCTGTTATCCTATGCCTTGCTACATTTTCTTCGTCTATATTTTTTGAACGTGATAATATAAAAATTAAAATTTGGTACATGCAGTCAGCTATACCAATTTTTAGAAATCGGCATAGCTGAATCAATTTATGTTGAGCGAAGTTAACATGCAGGGTAGGGCTGAGCAAATTGGATTGCTTTTTTAAATGTCAAAACCACACTCATACTGTTCAAAAACTTACAGGAAAGCTGTATAATAAGAATAATACGTGGACATTAACAAAGCTTTCGACAGTGTCTGGTACAAAGGACTACTATACAAACTACATAGACTTAATACCCCAAAATACTTACTATACACAATTAGAAATATACTGAAAAATAGACAACTGCAAGTTCGCATAGACGCAACTGCAACACGCACTCCTTTTCTTTCCGTCCTGAACAAGGATTACCGCAAGGATCACCTCACTCGCCGTTCCTCTGTAACATATACTGTAACGACATATACAACCACAACAAGCAGGACAAAACCCAAATTCACAAAACAGCTTACATGTTACAATACTCAGATGACACAGGCCCTATTGTGCAGGACAAAACTATTTTTTGTTTCGTAAATATAAGTTAGTGTTTCAATAATATATGGAAATCAATTAGAGCCGCAAAAAGCGTTTTTTCTTTCTTTGTCTAGTTGTGTGAAGAGTTTTTAACCTATCAATTTCTATTCTTTCAGTACTTCTATTTATTAGATAATACCTACTTTACTCCTTATAAATACAATGACGACATCATACTTTAAGTAATTAAAAAAATTAAATCAACTTTAATTAAGTTAATATTACCGTTATTATAAGATATGTTTTAACCAGTTGTTTTGTGACGGTTAAATTTTGATTTTAATTAGCGATCCACCTGTCTGCTAATCCGTTGGTAAGCCAACGGCGGTTAAAAAACTACAGGCAAGTAATTCAAATCAAGCGAGATCTTCTTTGAAATGAAGTGTATATTAAACACTCTCCTCTTTGATTTTCTTGCTCAAAATTGTGACAAAGTCAAGCACGGAAAAGTTATGACTATTGGAAAGAGCAAAATGCATGTAGGTAGCGCCCTTTACATGTAAGAGCAAAGCAGGGATCAAATTTAAGTTTCTCACGTTACAAAACCACCAAAAACGAAGTTTTATACAAACATCGATATTATTTCAACAATTATTTAGAAAAAAAAATTAAAATGAATATGTTCACGCCCGGTATCTCGATAAGTAAGACGTTGCGGACCTGTCCCTCTCCGGTTGTGGATATTTTCCTCGAGCTAGTTCGTCGGGACTTTTGCTCCTTCTTGATTGCAAATCACTGCTCAGTTTGTACTTTATGAATTTCTGCATTCTGCAGTGGCAGGCTCTCTCGCCTCTAGAAGGGGGTAGGAGGTAGGAGGAGCAGCAGTAATTGAAGAAGCTGCGGGTTAAATGGTTGGGGAGTTTGGGTTGAGTTTTGGGTTGGTTCTTTCAGGGTTGTTTGGAGGTTTTCTGGGGCTGGGGAGTTTTGGTTTTTTTTGGGAGTAGGATATACCTGCATTCACTTTATTATTAAATGTGGCAAGCTTCCGCTTAGCATCATTTTTAATTTGAGATTTGGGTTATTTGGACAGTTGAAATAGCTGGCAGGGTGAAGCCCTCCGCAGTTACAGCACTTAGCTGGAGTTTTTATGGTTTTGGAGCAGATTTTGTAGAAATGGGGTCCTGCACATCTGTGACAGGAAGGACTTGCACCACAGTTGGAAAGGGTCTGTTTCTTATTTAAATTTTCTGGCAGTTTTTGCACTGCGGGATGTGTTTGATGTTAAGTGCTTTATGGTTTCTCTGTGGTTCTATGAGTACTGACAGATTGTGAAGGTGGGTGACTTAATTAACGTAGGATTGGGTTTTCGGCAGGAGTACTTTCACCATGTTGGGCACTTTTTTGGAGTGCCCAAGCCGGAAAAAGTGAGTTTGTTCTGGGGAGATCCCCAGGGCGGTTATTTCATTGATAATTTGATAATGAATGACAGTTTCCTGTCTTCTGGTTGGTTTTTAGTAAGTGGAGAATGGGCTTATGATTTTCCCGTTTTTCCATTGGATTGCAATTCCGGAAAACGATTTATTGATTTTGGCAATGGCGATGTTTCGGTTTCGTCTTCCTTATGCCCCAATTTAGCGTTAAAGTCCCCTATCAGGATGTTGCAGTGGGTAGGCTCTTGCTGTATTGCGGTACTTATATCATCATAGAATACTCAGCATCCGAGTGTCCGGATGTAGGTGCGCATACCTCTAGATAATTTTTAACCAGTATCTGGGGATTAGTTTGTATATGAGGTACACTACTCTATTACTGATACTGTGAATCTTGGTGACGCTTTGTATATGCATTTTGTGTACTAGGAACCCGACTCCTCCTTCGTTTATGTGTTGGCCTCCTCTGTAGTGTAGCAAATGGCCTGAATGAAGTGTTAGTTTTCCTCATCTGTTCTTTTATGTTCACTTATTCCTAGTATATCCCATTTGATATGGGAGAGTTCTTCCTCGAGTTCTGGTAGTTTCTGGGTTTTTGATAACTTTCTGGTATTTAGAGCAGCGATGGTCAGTTTTAGGTTTTGGTAGCCTATCCTGTACCGGAGATCCTTCGCACCCTCTACTCGTCTCCTTGTCCTTCCGCTAGCTTGATCGGGGGTAAGCGAGCTGTCGGGGACTGAGGGCCATGTGTTCTGATGTACTATCATTACGGGAATTTTAGCCATTTGCCGTACCACGCTGGCCAGTACGGGTTGGTAGAGTTAAGAATTCATTTCCTTAGTTCTCTGTTGTAATGGTTATACAGCTATGATTCGGTCGTCAGTGCCTCTTTAATAAAAATACGTGTTTTGAAAGCACCGGGGAGAAATGTTCCAGCTTGCAACCACAGAATATGAAAGAACATCTTTGGAACCAATTTCGGATATGAGTACATTTCAATATGGCCTCTCAAATAATGACGTCACTGCCAAAAAACTTGGGACAGACTATACCTTTTGCTTTATGCGTAAATCAACGATCAACCGATAATTAAATGTAACAGACGAAATTAATCGGAAAATAAATAAAGACATCATTTCACTCATGGAACCACAAATCTGTCGATCTAATCAGTTCAAGAAAAACGTGCAAATTAAAGAATAAAAAAATATATTTGGAACACTTATACTTGTCATTTTTGCATTATTATGAATACAAGAACTACATTAAAAGTGTTTCTCCATCCTTTGCAATGCGGCTTGCGGTTAAAAGTTGCTCGTTGATTGAGGTTCCACTTTATAATTACTTCAATTAAGAAAAAGCACTCTCGATGAAAATTCTCTGGCTTCGTTTGTTCTTTAAGCACATATTTGAATTCCATAATTACTTATGTAATTTTCTCCGATTCGGAAAATTCTATTTACTTTGTTTGAATATTTTTAATCAGACGCTGTCAATTAAAGCTGCAGTTGTTTGTTATTTTTTGGCACGAGTTCAATCATATTTGGCGTTAAGCTTGTTTTTAATTGGGAAAATATTTTTAATTTTCACATTGGTTTTATTTTCAATTGTGATTATTGGTTGTTATTTGCTATTTGTAATTGATTTCAAGTCAGTAAACTAAGGCTGTTGAGTGATTCGCTTTTGGCCGGCATTGTCAAATTTTGATCCCAAACTCATCTCATGCAAGGGGCATCACTTAAATTATTCTCTGCTCTCTGGGTATTTAATTCTTTACATACATAAAAATGCAAATATAAAATTTATATGTGTTTTTTATTGGCTTTTTACTTCGTTTGCACCATGTCATTTTTCAGGAACCCCCAGGTGAAATAAAAATAAGCACAACAATAATTCTTGAGGTTGATAATCTCTCTCTTCAAGGGTTCTGAAGGTGGGTAAAATAAAAACTGAGTTATACATACCCCTTAACCTTCAGTGGGCGCGTGCTTTTTTAAGACTTAATTGGTAGCATGGGGTGTTTTGTTTTATATAAATAAAATACAGGCAACGAGTCTCTTTTAGATAATATATTTTGCAATAAAAAAAACTGCAAAACTCAAAGGGTTGGGCCTCACATATCTGATCATAGGGCACAGCATCTGACTGAAGAACATCTTAGAAATAAACGTAATCCAAACCTCGAACCTGCACCTGAAAAGAAAGAAGTAAGAGTTATTAATATCTATATATTAAGTGTCCCATGTGAAAACTTAGATAAAGTCGATTGAACAAATATGCCTGCTACAGATTCTTCAGAACAGGCTTTTGATAATTTCTTTAATACAGTTGACAAAAAGTGCAAGTCAGTATGTCCTATAGAAGCAATAAAACTAAACTTCCATCAGGAAAAAACGACTTAAATAGTGTTCGAAAAAATTAGAAGAGCTCAACTCTTCCCTAGATACAATAGAAGCCATATCCAGAGTAAATAATAATTCAGAATCTAAACAATTATATAAAAAAATTAAAAATGAATATAAAGTAGTTATCAGCAGCGCAAAAAAAATAAGCAACTAATAGATATGTGCAACGTTTAGACAACAAACAAAAGGCTATAAGAAATTAGATAAACAGTGAGCGTCCTCAATCACAAAAGTGCTCCAAGCATATTCCAGGCTCAGAAATGTTAAACAAAGTTTTTTGATAAATCGGAAAAAAGATCTAAGAAAACCTAAAAAACACAAATGTATCGGCTGGACACTACTTTGAAAAAGCCCCTGAGTAATTCCTTTGTATATTTTGAAGCAACGGAAAATGAGATGCTAAACTTAGTAAACAAATTGAAAAGTGAAAAACTTAAGACATTTGCGGCCATACAACCGAAATCTATAACCCTTAAACTGCTCCAGACGTATATATACGCCTAAGTCTTAACTGCTCTAGATGTATATTTACGCAAGCAAATTTAGTGATATTATTGTGCTTTTTCAGATTATGTGTCCGCATCAAGGACTTACAATGCCTAAAAGAGTTTATTTAGAGACAGTTTGCAGCTCCACATTTTTTCATGCGTTCAATGCTCTAGACGTATTGAGTAGTAGTAAAAATCTTTAATTCTTGAAAAGGCTATCGATCTATCGGTCTTTCTGCCCTGGATTAATTACAAGGTTTTGTATGGAAAATTAATAACTAATGTATATAATGTAATTAATAAATATGTACATAATTTACGTCTGGAGATGAAATTACTATTAAAAAAAAAACGCAAAGAACTGGTCATCTTTAAAGAACCTACTTGTTGTAAACCATCCTTTAACAATATCTAATCTATATCTATCTAACTAATCTACTAGAGGTTCACTTTTGAGAAGTAGGTCTAGTGCACATGCAATTTAAGATGGATACAATAACGTAAAGACGGATTTCAATACTTTTCTCGAATATACCCAAAATAAAAGAATACCCAAAACAAGTAGAAATTTAAAAAAGCATAAGTGTGCCTTTACGAAATTCCATTGTGCCGACTGTTATCTAATTTCTATAAATTATATTCGGTGAGGCCAAGTCGAAAATCCTTTAAGATTTATGAAGGTACACCGAAAGACCACTGTCCAGAATTTGAATCACTCCTCTATTAATTATTTCTCAGATCGTTTGATCCGTTTGAATAATTTGAGGACAGACCCATGCGGAACGTTTTACCAATACTATACTAGTTTTTCAAATTAAGTATTGTAAAAATATCTAATATAATGTATAAGTTTTTGTAAATAACTTAGAAACGATAAGTTTTAACTTTTTTTAACCTTACATAAACTCGCTCTAAAATTTGACGATAAATCAGAAGAATGGAAGAAAATTGAGGTGTTTTCTTTGAAATAAGAAAGGTATTATGTTTTAGAATAATGCATCTTTGGCGGCTCATTGGACGGTTTGTGGAAAACTTTTTATAAATTAGAACATGTCAGCAAATAGATTACACTGGTCTGCAACAAAATCCTCCTTCAAAAAATAAAAACATAAGGATTTTGATGCGCTGTATACGTTCCCGATGGCCGATCTTTTTATCACGTCTAGATTTTTCGATATGAATTTTTTCCAAAATTTCATAAATTTAGGTTTTTTTAATTCGTTTTATGCTTTAACATTATAAACAATGTATATACATACGACATAGGTTTTTGCTAGGCGTAAGAGAAAGAAGGAAAGTGCCGAAAATTATGTCTACGTTAGTACATATGCGCCTGCGTAGTATTCACTGTGACTTTTCAACAGTTAGTTGAAAACTTGTCTTTTAATTGTTTACGTTTCATAACAAAAACTTTATAAGTTTTGCACAAAATTTACATTAAATATATATATTTTTAAGTATTGTATATTTTTATATGTAGTTTATCAATTTTCAATAAATATAATTATTGTAGTTTTTCAAATATAAATATAAAATAGAAATTTAAATTGTTTTTAAGTTTAATTAATTAAATTTAAAGTTTAAATAAATTCCATTTAATTTTACGTTATAAAATGCCGCGCACTTGCAATAACTCTCCAGACTGTTTTTGCTACATTTGTGGTGAGTTTACTCTAAAAACACAGCGAAATGCGATAACAGATCTTAAAAAAGCTTATCAGCTTCATTTTGGATTTTCTATTGATGAGAGGGATAAAAGTTGGATATCAAAAATTTGCTATAACTATTGTTCAAGAACGTTGGGAGGTTGACTTGAAGGAAGTCAGAAATCTATGCCGCTTACGATGCCAATGCTTTGGCAAGATCATGAAAATGACTGTTATTCCTGCATGACACCAACACGAGGATTCTCGAAAAAATAATAAAAACAAGATTGTATATTCGTACATCGCATCTGGAAAGAGACGACTTCCTCGTGGTGATGGCAGTTTACCTCCAGTGCCTCCAAAAAATAGCGAGAACATGGAAAATGAAAATACTTCTGGACTACAGCCCCAATCGAGTTTCATTTCTACCTGTAACATCTTCACCATCATACACTTTATCTGGATCTTCAAACCCATCAAAAAAAAAGAACCTTATTTTCTTAAACAACCTGATATAAATGGTCTCGTTAGAGACTTGGGGCCATAAAAATCTAAGGCTCAGTTACTCAGATCAAGATTGAAACAGTGGAATTTGTTGGATAAAAGTAAGAGAGTCTCATATTTTCGCACAAGACATGAAGATTTTACGAGTTACATTTCCAAAGAAAATGATTTAGTATATTGTAATGATGCTGCAGCGATTCTTGAAGAACTGAGTTTTCCAGAAAATTCGGACGAATGGAGATTTTTTATTGATGCGTCAAATATTAGTTCGAAAGCCGTTTTACTTCACATGCAACAAACATGAAAGAAAATTATACAAATCTGCAGGTATTACTTGAAAAAATAAAATATTCTCAATACCTATGGAATATTTGTGCTGCCTTAAAGATGTCGGTATACCTACAGACTTGTAAGGAGGATACACCAAGTTCCGCTGTTGTTTATGTGAGTGGGACAGTCGCGCGAGAGACAAACATTACAAAGTGTAAGCTTGGCCACAAAGAAAAGGTTTGACACCTGGACTTGAAAATGTATCTCAAGAACTTCTGGTGCCAAGTGACAAAATTTTTCTTCCACCACTTCATATAAAGTTGGGACTCATGAAAAACTTTGTGAAAGCTATGAACAAGGATGGTGCATGGTTTCAATATTTCAAAACAAAATTGTCTTGAGTCAGTGACACGAAATTGAAAAAATGTATTTTTGTAGGTCCGCAAATACGAAGTTTATGACGGATGAAGTTTTCAATTCGAAGTTGAACAAAAAAAAAGCTCGGGTGGCTTTTGTAAAAGTGTGTCATCATTTCTTCGATGTTTCTCGGACTTCGATGGAAACGATGAAGAGAAAAAAAAACTACAAAATAACTTCAACTATACTACCATAATGAGATAAATATACTGATATATCACTTGTGTCTGTAAAATTAGCATTTTTTGCTGTAAAATTTGGACCGTAGTCTTTTTTCACTTTTTTGTAATTGTTGTTATTTTGATAATAACGTTTTTTAATTAAATGACCACTATACTAAAAAAAAATCCTGGGTTTCAGGCAATTTTATTGTTTATTATTTAAAATGTCACAAATACGTTTCGGTGTCTTTCTCCACCATCATCAGTTTGTGTGTATAGTTGTTTCTACCTTCACATTTGACTGGTCACTAAACACTTTTTTTAATAAAAATTGAATTTGTTGAATTTTTTAAATAAAAATTGAATTGAATTGAATTGTTTTTTAAATAAATTGAAGTACAGTCAGGAAAATATACACAACTATGTTTAAAATCTATGTGCTATATTTATTTGCAAGTTAAATTCCGTGTTTAGAGCACCAAATATGATGTTATTATGCATGAAAACAATGAGGAGAAAAACATTTATTTTGCAGACCAGTGTTATTAGCTCATTTTGGAGCCTAGACGACCTATTTGAAAATTTGCATCTGTTAGGATACCGCACCCATTTCTGTTGAACCCAGCAGCTGGCAGAATGTGTGTCTGTTTTCTTTTTTTGCGTATCATCCCTACGGATACTTTAGAAAAAGAGAAAATTGAAATGAGATGCAAAGAAAAAGAAATAAATTTTCAAAAAAGAAGCAGCGAAGAGAAAAGTTTTTTCAAACAATTTAAAAATGTTAGCAAAGGAGATGTATTCCGATGACGACGGAGAAGAAGATGTCCCATTTGGAAAATCAGACAACGATTCTGATTGGAAACCTGAACCCGATCCAACTTGCGTTCGAGGAATTAGATAGACAACCCAAAGAAGATGATTTTGTATTAGTTGAGTTTAATAATTTAAAGAATAAGAAGGTTTTCTCGTAGGGAAAATTATTCCTTGTGGCAACACATCCGAAGAATTTGACGTTAATTTTTTCAGGAAGCGGGGAAATTCAGCGGGCTTTTGCCTTCCCCATGTGTTTTAGGTAATAGACTAAAATTACAAAATTTGTCATTTTTTTCAAGTAATTTTTTGTTTGTTTTAGTTTTGTTTAAGCCGAGGACAAAGCTAGTTGATTTAATTTTTAAGAATAACATTGGAATATTTGTCAATCTTGTAGTAGAAATAAAAGTTTTTAGTTTCAATTATTGTTTTTTTATTGATTTACTTATGTCTCACAGTGGCCTGTATCTCGAGCCATGATGAGACATTGTCAAAAAAAATTATCAATATAAATACCTTTAAATTTACATTAATTGTGTGCTTTCCAACGTTACATACTTAAATAAATGCAATTCCGACACCAGCTAATCAACTTTTCTGGACGTTCATGTAGTGTTTGGAAAAAAACCACTTTGACTTTTTTAGTCTTATGGTGGCCCACTCTCCCCTGCAGCAACATTGAAAAACTTTCTTACCACTCTAATTCTCAAGGGAATCATAAAATGCATGGTTATCGTGTGGCTTGCTCCATCGTGTTTTTTAAGGAATGTAGGGGGTAACATTTGTCTTGTTTTATTTTTATATAGACTATATAATTAGTATTATATTTTTCCTTAATATAATAGGAAACGTTTTAAATTGTTCAGAATGTTATAGTTTAAATTGAATAGAACTTTTAGATTTCTATTTTACAGCTCTAAAATCACATAATCACCCTAAAACACAGGCCACGGCACAGGATTTTTATATCCCTTCCGAATTTTTAAACTGTAAATATGTTGCATTTTTTTCTTAAATACGTGTCTCATTTTTCTTTTCTTATTATTATTATTATTAGGACGACTGGGAACGTCACTTTTACCTAGTTGTTTTTTTTTTTGCGCTTGCATTGGCTGAGCAAAACTATCTTTTTCTCATAGTTGTCATCTCCATCATTTTCATCTGTCTGGTCTGTTAAACCACTGTGGTTTTGGTGTTTCTTGTTGAAATATATCACTTAGATTATCTCATGTACTGCTATTGTTATCATGTTTTAATGTTCACATTCTTTTGTAAATTATCTATTGCAAGGGATAGTTCAGTTTGATCTGACTGGTCATCATAGTCAGAATTTACATTTTCAGAAGATTCTTAGGTATTAGAATTATTGGTTTGACTTCCCGTCTGAACTTTATTAAAACTTTTGAAGCTTCTTGAACGTCGATTCATTCTGAAAAACTTCCACTTTCTCGCAATACATATGAAACAATTTTTGCAATCGGTTTTTTCTATTCTGTTTTTTGGATTCTGAATCAAACTTAACTTCCCTAACCAATCAAAACACGATAAGTACGTGTGTATTGTTTGTTAAATTATTAACATTGAAACATATTTAATACCTGAAGAATACATTTCGGGTTATCACATCTTATATTCCTGTGGACTGCCACTGAGTTTTCCAGCGGATAGACGTCCTCGTCGATTATGAAATTCCTTAAGGTTATACAGGTTGTTAGATTGAAGTCAAGTGGCCGGGATTTGTATTGAGTGGACATTCGGTTCAGAATTGGAGTAAAGTTTCTGGAATTTCGTAGGACCGTTTAAGTTTGCAAGTTGCAGAATTAACCTGGCAGCCGGATGCCATTTGTCTTGGTTTGACTCGACCTGCCTGAGCCATTATTCTTGGGTTTTGTGGTCAGATCGTAAACAATGCCGCCAACTTTAAACACGTATCAAGGGGTATTAGTTACCTGTAATTGTTAGTCCGCCCGATATATTGACGACGGGCTATTTAATTACATCATGCTTCATTAAGAGTTGCACGAAGTTGGATTAGATGGCTTGTGGCGATTCAGCAGCCGAATGGCCGGAAATCCTTACCCGATAGATAAGTAATACTTGTGTTAAAACTTGCCGGCAATAATAACTTGACTGAGGAGTAAACAGCATCTACTTCTCCATCAATTTCGTAGACTATGGGATTTATCCCTTATATTCACTATGAATAAGGAAATGGAGCGTCAGATATAAGCAATTTAAGTAAAAATTGTTTAGATTCTTGTACTTTTTATATTACGATGATCTGACATTCATGTTATTCCCAGGTAATCCTAATCAGTTGATAGATATTTCAGTAGATTATTGTAACGATTCATCGCAGAGTCTACTAACACCATCTTTTTATTTCTACTACAGTTTTTACAGGACATTTTTTAAAGCTTGCTGTATTTAGGATTTAACTGTGTATATAATTTTAGATTTTATTTGTACATGTTTGCAACATAAATGAACATGGATCTGTATTTCCCACAATACTTTGTTCTGCACGACTCTGGGTGCTTTTTTAATCATCCCGTTCAATTTAAACCTGAATACAAATTCATTTGTGAAAGAACTCAATAATACAATTAATTTTAGTACAAAACTGATCATATATATGCGGTAAAATTTTGCTGATGCTGTACCAAACAATGTTTAGGTGATTTTATACAAAATTATTCAAAATTGGTGCTATTTCATTTAATGGGTTACTTGGAGAGTACGAGATCGTAAAAAAGTTTTTTTCGTCTATTTCTTTCTTTTTTCATTTGTTAATTTCATTTATTTGTCAAATATGTCCGCTCTTTAAGATGCAATTTCAACCGTGTTTTTATAGTGGGATTCGGATTCATTAACAACGGGAAAATCTAGAAACTGGAAATACTACGTCAAGTGGTGGCTATTAGGGCAAGCATATCTTATCCGAAAGTTGAATTTTTCGGAAATATGGGGTGTTAAAAGTCGTAATTTTAATTCGGTTTTTTGCCCATATTCTGAAAATATCTGGGTAAGGAACTTAAAATTTGGCGTTGTACTATTCTTAAATCCGAGGTGATGCATGAATTCTCTATAGCAAAAAATAGGAAAGCATCTGGCCCTGACGATATTCCGACCGAGGCTCATTACAGAGGAAAATATTGGTTTGGTAGTTAAACTGTTTAATACATCACTCGACTGTTCATCCGCTCTTTATTTTGGCCAACAATATACGAACTACCCACCTAACTGACAGAAAGAGAGCTTGCCTGTTTATGGACATTAACAAGGCTTTTGATAGTGTCTGGCATAGAGGCTTACTATACAAACTATACAAACTACACACACCAACATATCTACTACACACCATATAGAACTTACTAGAAAACAGACAACTACAAGTACGAATTGACGAAACACTGTCATTTTCTTTTTCCCCTGAACAAGGGCTCCCTCAAGGATCCCCGCTCTCACCGTTTCTCTACAATATATACTGCCATGACATATACAATTACAACTTATCAGACAAAAATCAAATCGACAGATCGGCGTACATATTACAATACGCAGACGACACGGCACTTATTGTACATGACAAAAGTACTGAGAGAGCAGCTCAAAGACTCCAAACACTAACAAACAACACAATGACATGGTTTTATAATGGAGACTAACACCAAACGCGTCAAAAAAACCAACTTCTGCTCACAAACCACAGACTCAACGCTGACGCCCTTACAATAACTGCAGACGGCCAAACGACACAACCAAAAAAACGACGTAAAATACCTTGGAATCACAATTGACCACAAACTTAAATTCACTAAACACATACGAAACATCAGGGCAGAAGCAATAAAGAGAACAAAACACTTCCGATCACTAACCTACAAAGACAGAGGAATTAGCACAAACACCGCCATCAAAATATATAAAGCTATTTGTAGACCCTTGCTAGACTATGGACATATACTCATGACCAACGGAACAGAAAGGACAAAACGTTATATACAAACAACAGAACAAATTGTACTAAGACTAATAACACGAATAAGACAGCCCCAAAACCCACTACACAACCCCCCCCCCCCCCCCCCCCCCCCCCCCCAAACTACTATACGAAAGCACAAACATGATAAAGATTTCGGAAAGACACATACATCTACAGACAAAATGGACAAACAACCCCTACAACTGGACCATACTGACTCCCCTTTGTCTCACAAGACCAACCAGACAATGCCGCTTCCGTTTCCCTACATCAACGCTACTCGAACACTTACAAACGCAACTGACTAGTGGACAATAAAATAATTTTTTCTTGTCATTAGAATTGGAAAGTTTATTTAATAATATTGTTAACCTAGAACAAGAGAATTTTCATATTTGTTTTTTATTTAGATTAAGACTACATGTATTAAACAAGGGCAGAAAGACCGATAGGTCGATAGCCTTTTTTAGAAATAAAGATCGACTACTACTACTGTTTAATAGTATTTATGAGACAGGTGAAATTCCATCTGACTAGTTATCGTCAACCTAAAAAACATCAGCCAAAAAAGTGCGGTGATTATCGCTTAACCAGCCTCATGTCCCACATGCTCAAAGCATTCCTACGGATCATTCACGCTCGCATCAGACGTAGATGTGAGGAATATCTTGATGATTCTCAGTTTGGATTCAGAAACGCTTTCGGAACGTGTGAAGCACTTTTCGGAATGAACCTTCTCCTCCAGAATTGCCGTGATCAGCAAAAATATGTTTTGACATGCTTTATCGATAACGAAAAAGCCTTTGACCGCATACAGCACGATAAACTTATTGATATACTATAGGGGGTTGGAATAGATGATAGAGATATCCGCATAATGTTAAAAATCTATACTGGAATCAGACAGCGCAGGTAAAAATCGGCAATATTAACACAAACCATATTAAAATACAACGTGGAGTAAGACAGGGTTGCATACTGTCGCCCTTACTCTTCAACCTATACTCTGATCGAATATTTAAGGAAGCATTGGAAGGAGTATCTCACCCCGGCATCAAAATAAATGGAGAGCCAATAACAACAATCAGATATGCTGATGATACAGTGATTTTAGCAAACACAATCAAGGAACTACAGTTGTTTATAAACAAAATCGGTGACGTGGGAGAGACACAAGGTCGAAAAATCAATATAGGAAATATAGGAACCAAATTTATGATATTCAGCAGGCAACCCCATAATGGCACTACCATGGAACTTAATGGAAGCGAAATTGAACGTGTCTCTAGGTTCAAATACCTTGGTAGTATTATTACAGAAGATCTAAACCCGGACTACGAGATAAAGTGCCGTATAGAGATTGTTCGGGCAACTTTTAATAATTTGAGATATCTTCTTTGCAACGACAACCTGAATCTGAAGTTGAGACAACGCATGATTGAATGCTATGTAGCGTCGGTACGGAGTGGAGACGTGGACTCTGAAGGTCAGCACGATGAACTAACTGGGGACATTCGAAATGTGGCTTCACAGAAAAATGCTTGGTATTCCGTGGACACAACATGCTACAAACGAAAATGTACTACGAAGAGCAAACATCGAAAGGCAACTCTTGACGACCGTAAAATGCCGAAAGACGGCATATCTTGGACATATTTTGAGAGGTGATCAATATCGTCTATTAAAGCTCATACTAAAGGGCAAGATTGAGGGGACGCCGTGGAGTTGGAACAAAGCAACAGTCGTGGCTCAGAAAAGGGGTTGGTGAACTTTTCGCTCGGCGGAGGACCGTACAGTTTTTGTCATGGTGATCGCCGACGTCGGGGAGACCGGACAAAGCACATGAAAGAAGAACAAAAGAAAACGTTTGTATTCTGCAACTCGGCATAATGGTGCCATCTAGAACCAAACCGTAAAACGTAGAACAGCATCTCATTTTAGCTATATTCAGTTGCAGTTCTACGGGGAATGCGCTTTGATAGCGCCATTGAAACAGATTCAACTCAGTGTTACCCATGCTTCTTAAAAAAAAACTCCCGTTTTTTAATTTCCCATTGATTAATGAATCACACTGTATATACACAATAATAAAATGCGAAATTTGCTTTCACTTCTGCATATTTTGTATTTGGATAAATTAAACAGTTATTTGATAACGTTATATTTGTGAGTATATTTATTATTCTTCTCTTCATAACTTAAATTGAATAACTATGTCAAAAATGCATCGAGTTCACCTTCCTTCACGGGTCTTCTCATTGGTTTTTCATTTTCAACATGATAGATTAGTGTGTTATTCATTGTACGCAAATTAATTCTTTTCGGAAAATGAAAGTTGGCGAGGAAAGTGAAGTTGTCGCAACTAAATTGCTGGCTGCTGAACTAATGCCTAAATTTGCGCTTCGTTACAAGAAATAATTGAAGAAAGGTTACATTCCTGCTGTTCCATCGAGTTAGGAAAGAGGAAAGTGAAACTTTCCGCTTAAAATCGTTCCTTTAACTTAAAACAGAGCAATTAGATCCAGAAATTTATACTGAAGGCAGCTTGTTATGAAGTGATATGTTATATGTAGTTGTATGGCAAATTACAGATAGATGCCATGCGAACCAAAAATGGTTTTTCAAATTTGTCATTTTCTTTTAAAATTACTTTGCTTTCTTGTGAGAATTTTTTTCCTAATTATTTTTTCTGTACTTCCTAAATACTCCCTGACAACAATTTTAGGTTCCAGAATTGTCTGCTAACCGGCTATTCAACTACTTTAAAATACGGTTTAACAGCAAATTTGAAATTCCCTGTTTAGAAGCTAGTATTTTCGAGAAATGAATTACAAATAAATAAAAACGTTCTTGTTTAATCTTTTAGGTTCCCAAATTATAAATTAACACATCAGTATTATTTTAAAATATCATTTTCTCATATTCAATCAACACCTTATCACGTATGTGCGTATTTTTGTTAGTTAATTTAAAAATCATTCAGTTATAACATAGGTATAAAACTATCTTCGTTTTTATTGAAGTTGCAGCGTTGCCGACTTTTCAGGTGGTTCTAAAATGAAACGTGTACAAGACTATAATGCAGACTTTAAACTCAAAGTTAAGACGTCTCATTAAGCGTTTATAAGAAACCGTTTTAACTAGCGTGCCATTCTAATTCCTATAAAAATGATCATTAACCCTTAATCTTTTGGGGTACATCTTTACTTTTATGCTTTTTAATTTGTATGTAAATTTTTTTATTAAGCGAGAGGTGGTAAATATAAAAGTAACCCGCGAAATAAAGGTGGCTGTAGTAATAATGATCACATTGTTGGAAAGTGTAAAACGCTTAAAATCAGGATGAATAAGGTCAAGCGTTTACCAAATAATAACAATAATAATAATGAAGTCATATTGTAAAGTAAGTAATTTACTATTTATCTACTCTTTAATAAATGTGCTTGAATATGCAGCGTGAACGTAAAATACGGATAATATTAATGAATTAATTAAAGCCTATACAGATGAAAAAAAGTTGCTCGGAAACTCCAAACTTAATTTGAAATTGAGCATATTTTTACATAAATCTATTACAATCATGGTGTTAATGTTGTCGCTATAAAATCATACTAATTTTTTTAATGACAGCCTCAAAGGAACCTGATAGGTACCGCTATTTGAAAGATTGAGTAATTCTGTATAGAGTGTGCTACCAAATCTTCAATAGGTTAGATAACAATTTCTCTTTTCTTTAATAAAACATTTTTTTTTTCGTTAAAATACGACATTTTGTTCGATTTGATTTCGATTAGTGTTTCTAACTAATAATTTGTGTCACTATCCTGATAAATATAAAGTTGGAAAGTATTATTTACTTAAGCAACATAATCAACCAACATTTAAAAATTTTCAAAACCGAAAACTATTTAATGCAAGTGTTCAAAACTAACCCAAACTAACTTTCTGACATCACCATCATGTCTGACCTATTCAATTTCTGACAACGAGAGAAGAGATTGTAAAATTGTTTAGTAACTCCTGCTTGCATTTGAGGAGGCATTAGGCAACATATATATGGAGTAAAGACACACAAACTGACAATAAATTTACTTCAAGTACTTTTGATGAACCCTTTGGTCCAAAAATACAAGTAGATATTTCTCTTCCATTAGCTATATTTGTAGATTTCTTCGATGAAGATCTTTTGAGCATAATTATTGCCGAATCCAATAAATACACCGAACAAAAACATGCAAAGTTAGACCTAACTTTGGACGAGCTAAAGGCATTTTTAGGAATTTTGATCCTAATGGGACTGAATCCAAAACCAAGTTTACGACTGTCTTCAGACATATTTCCATTCTCAAAGGATTGCAAATATAATGTATTTAAAAGGTTTTTAAAAATATTGCGATTGATACACTTGAATGATAATGAGAAAACCCCAAAAAGAGAAGACGTCGCCTTTGACAAATTATATAAAGTGCGGCCAATGATATCAATTCTTGGAAATAATTTCAAAAGCGCCTTTAATCCAAGTAGGTATATTTCAGTTGACGAGAGCATGGTGGCATTCAAAGGTCGTAGTATCCTCAAACAATACATGCCCCAGAAGCCAATAAAACGTGGCTTCAAAATAAGGGCAATGGCTTGTGCCGAAACATCAGATTTGATAATTTTCTCTATTTATGAACGCAACAAAACAAGTGCAGAAGAAGGCTCGCTTGATGAGAAAACTGTTTTGGAACTAACTGCTCCACTGGAGGGAAATAATTTCTGTATTGATTTTTACAAGTTTACCTTTATTAGAGAAACTACTCGATCGAAATACTTTCGCCTGTGGATCAATTAGGACAAACTGACAAACCGATAAATGTCTCAAAACAGGTGAATATTACTCCGTTAGAGGTGGAGATATACTTGTTAGCAAATGTATGGATAGAGGTAAGAAAAGAGTCACCGTGGCAAACACAATTCACAAAATTACAGAAAAGTGCAAAGTGCAACGAACAAATAAAGAGCGAGTCAAAGTCCCAGTAGAATGTGCGAAAGCAATCGCAGACTACAATACGTATATGGGTGGAATTAATATTTTTGATCAGCTCCATTCCTGTTATAACGTAGCTTGGAAATCCCGCAGATGGTGGCTAAAGTTATTCTACTACTTTCTAGATGCTAGTATGGTAAATAGCTACATTTTGTACAAAACGACTGTCTCACTGCATGACCCTTAAAGGAAACCTTAAAGTCATCTTCCTATTAGAAGTATACTCGCAGTATGAATTATTGTGGAAGAAAATCCAGAGGAAGTGGAATGCTTATAGGATGTAACAAAATCAAGAGAATTCAGGGTCGCTCTGTAATGGTCGAGAACACCGTTAGGCTTTCCAATGTGGGAGATCACATGCCAACTCGCTCAACTTCTCGCCGATGTGGACGGTGTAGTACGGAGAAGAAACCAAAACGCTCTAACATCCAATGTACGAAGTGTCAGATTGCATTATGTATTCCTTGTTTTGCCCGATTCCGTAATAAATAGACTACAAATTATCTAACCGTTTTTTTGTGTTGTTATAGATTTTTATTTTGATATTATAGCGCTTGGCTAATCTTAGCATTATAATAATTAAAATTAATTAAAATATGAACTAGTTTCTTAAATATTTCAACAATTGGTATATGTGTAATAAGATATACCATTGGATCTATAAAAAAGGCTTATAGAACCTTCGGGTTTCCCCCTGGCAATTACACAGCATTTCTATAACACATTTTCTTGCATTTTCTATACTATACGAGGTATTTGACTAGTTCTTTTAAAATGAACCACCCTGTATAGAAATTTGCTGAAAAAATTTATACATATTTAGCAAATGTAAGGGGGACACTTTTCTGTAATTGATAGTCTTTAAGCAGGTACATTTAAATTAGCAGTTCTTCAAATTTTGTCAGCCGCTAAGAATTCTTTGTGCTTGTATAGAAACATTAGGCATTATACCCTTTTCTCATAACTTGGTTCTACAGATTTCTATAAATTGTTGTTTGTAAAATTTTCAAGACTTTGTATGAAAAAAATTAATTTATTTTATGAAATGCCAAAAACGTAAGTTATAAATGTGGTTCGAACTCACTGTGCCACTTCTGCGCAAACATTGTTAATCGCTCTTTATGAGTACTGCCCATAGTATTACTTCATTACTTCAGCAATCAGCAGTTGAGTTGCGACCGCTTTTCCTTTCTCATAAGAATGAATTTTCTAGTAACAAACAAAGCATTGGTGTTTGTCTATCGTGTAGTTCAGGGGTGGCCACTTGTCGGATACAAGGTGGCTGACTCGTCGATCCTCAATATTTTCAAAGTAGATTGCGAATTCGATAATTTATTCTTCTGCCACTAATACGGTCATATTTGCAAATTCTTAGACCAATAATGGTTTTTTGGCACTGAATTCACTGGTAGCAAAACAGCAAGACAGGAGTAAGATGTGTATCGGCTTTAACACTAGCGGCAGAACGGTACAGTTCATTATAGAGTACATTCACCATTATGTACTGTTTTTAACGAAGATACAATCTTGTTTTCAGCAATGATCTATTAAAAAAATTCGTGTTTAACTTTTTTCTTCAAGTTTAACTGTATACCGCCGCAAATTTAACGCATAGCTTAAATATTTTCAAACTTATTACTATGAGTATGGTATACTATACTTTTGGACAAAATATGAGATATAAGATCAGTAATAAAACTAAGCATATTCTACAGGGTCTTTAAAGATTGTCATGTTTTCTTGGTCAAGCTTTAAATCGCTTTGCGGGCAATATTGGGTAGTTCAGACAGAAAAAAGTATACGGTGTTAAAAACTCATGTCTTCTGAGTAATTTGGATGTTTAATATTCTGTTTATACTGAGTAGTTTGAGATAAGTATATTTATTTATTTATTTCATTTTTTTTGTGAAGTATCGTTTCTGACAGAAAGGTTGTACGAACAACATAGTTAATAACTTGTAATAAAATTTAATTAAATGAAAAGAGAAATATTAAATCTATTATGTGAGAAAAATGTGATAAGTTATAAAAAATGCATATTTTTCGACATACACTACCCAAATACATACTGAGACTAATAAAACATAAGAGAGAACTGTACAGACTATATACAAACACTCAAAATAACGACCTAAAAAAGACAATGAACCAACTTAACAGAAACATTAAAACTCTGATTGGACAATACCGACAAGACAAATGGCTAGAAACATGTAAAGAAATACAGAAGGACAAAGGCAAAACATACTGGCGAAAAATTAAGAAACTGGCGCAATACAGGAAGACTGGCACCACCGACACAATTGACGAAAACGGAATAGAACGCTACACAGACAAAGAGAAAGCGGACGCATTCGCCAGACACTATCAAAGGACATTCAGCATATCGACAAACCCTAACTTCGACAATGACAACGGGAACTTGATCAACGACTGGTACTTGAACTATTTTAACAACTCACCAAACTATGCCTGCACACTGATCACAGACATAGAGTACGATGAAGCCCTAGCGCACATCAAGAACACTGCACCGGGGAATGATAAAATTAAGGCAAAAGTCCTGAAAAGCCTAACTCAAGAAACACACAAACTGATCCTAACTGAATTGAACAACTGCATCACAAATGGCAGAATCCCAGAAACATGGAAAAACGGCTTAATAATCCCTATACCCAAAAATGGACTGGACAATACACAACCGAGCAACTACAGACCAATTACACTACTTCCAGTACTAGGCAAGATTTTTGAATGCATAATGAAACAGCGGCTTGACAAAGTGATTGGAAAGTATATACCTATATACTTTAAGTAAGTATATACCTATATACTTACATATATACTTAGTAGGTATATACTTTGGAAAGTATATACCTACCTACCAATTTGGTTTCAAACAGCATCACTCGACCGTTCATCCGCTCTTTATTTTGGCCAACAATATACAAACTACCCACCTAACTGACAGAAAGACATCTTGCCTGTTTATGGACATTAACAATGCTTTTGACAGTGTCTGGCATAGAGGCTTACTATACAAACTATACAAACTACACACACCAACATATCTACTACACACCATAAAGAACTTACTAGAAAGCAGACAACTACAAGTACGAATTGACAAAACACTGTCATTTTCTTTTTCCCCTGAACAAGGGCTCCCTCAAGGATCCCCGCTCTCACCGTTTCTCTACAATATATACTGCCATGACATATACAATTACAACTTACCAGACAAAAATCAAATCGACAGATCGGCATACATATTACAATACGCAGACGACACGGCACTTATTGTACATGACAAAACTACTGAGAGAGCAGCTCAAAGACTCCAAACACTAACAAACAACACAATGACATGGTTTTATAAATGGAGACTAACACCAAACGCGTCAAAAAACCAACTTCTGCTCACAAACCACAGACTCAACGCTGACTCCCCTACAATAACTGCAGACGGCCAAACGACACAACCATAAAACGACGTAAAATACCTTGGAATTACAATTGACCACAAACTTAAATTCACTAAACACATACGAAACATCAGGGCAGAAACAATAAAGAGAACAAAACACTTCCGATCACTAACCTACAAAGACAGAGGAATTAGCACAAACACCGCCACCAAAATATATAAAGCTATTTGTAGACCCTTGCTAGACTATGGACATATACTCATGACCAACGGAACAGAAAGGACAAAACGTTATATACAACAACAGAACAAACAACAGAACAAATTGCACTAAGACTAATAACACGAATAAGACACCCCCAAAACCCACTACACAACCCCCCCACCCAACTACTATACGAACGCACAAACATGACAAAGATCTCGGAAAGACTCATACAGCTACATACAAAATGGACAAACAACCCCTACAACTGGACCATACTGAATTCCCTTTGTCTTACAAGACCAACCAGACAATCCCGCTTTCGTTTCCCTACATTAACGCTACTCGAACACTTACAAACGCTACGGACTAGTGGACAATAAAATAATTCCTTCTTGCCACTGAAATCTTATTTATTTAATAGTATTGTTAACCTAGAATAAGAGAATTTTCATATTTGTTTTCATTTAGACTAAGACTGTATGTATTAAACAAGGGCAGAAAGACCGATAGGTCGATAGCCTTTTTTGGAAATAAAGATATTTACTACTACTACTACTGCATATTTTTCGAATGGCTTGAGATAAAGAGACGATTAAACATCCAAATTATTCAGAAAACATGACGCTATAACACCGCACATTTTATTTGCTGTCTGAGCTGCGCGATATTGCCCGCAGACCATTTTGAACTTTGACCAAGAAAACATATTCATCCAATGTGTTTATTACATTTTTTTAAATTATCTTTTAACTTGATTTTATTTTGACGGCTAGAGAATATAATAATATATTACGACTTCAGTTTCACTTTCACAAAAGACTCAATTTGTTTAAAATAAAAAAACACATCGTGGATTTCGCGCGACTTTCACTAAAAAACACAATTTTCACATATTTCAATTCTTTACAGAGAAGGTAAACGATACTCATGTTCAACATTGTTAAAAATTTTAAATTCAACTAATCCATGGTTGCAACAAGATAAAAAAAACTAAGAAGGAAATGACGACAATTTCGAATCACCCTGTGTATTTTATTAAAGAATTAGATTGAATCCTTCTAATGTTTCATTTTTTTGAAAGAATCCTTAGTAATTATTGCTTAGGCGTGGACTATAAATGCTTTTTGTTTAAAATTCATAAACTAGTCGTGTATGACGCACACTTTGAATTTACAACACTTTTGTGGAAAATGTTCCAGAGTGGAGAATAAAAGAATTCCTGAATGAACTCTTTTACCTGCTTCAACATGATGACAAAAGAAAAAGGTCTAATTAATACGAAATTATAATTTAGTCAAAGAATAATGTTACTTATCTTAAAGGCATAATCTAACCGTGTATGATACACACTTTGAAATTAATGCAACCTTTCAGAATGTATTTTACATCTTTCACGAGAGGTCTCGATAAAAAATCGTTCAAATCGGATTACTTTTTTTTATAATTTTTTTATTATTAACTATCTACAATCTGCCTGCTTCTTGGCATTAAGAAGATGTGTTGCTTGGTACCAATAAACCACCTCTAGGTTTGTCTTCAATTTGATGAGTATAGTAGAGCGTGATTCTGATTATTCTGGCTGGAATCTATTGCAGTTGTCGGATGATGCTAGTTTCTCGAGCCTCTTGTTCGGTATTTTTTGAAGTAGGTTGACTGTCAGTGGATTTGGGTGGCAACCTGTTCGCTGATGGTATTTTTCAGAGAATCACTGTATTTCTTCTCTTATATTTGGGATATTTAGGTTCCCATGGAGAGTGTCGTTTCTCACGTACCATGGGGCGTCTGTCATGTATCGTAAGGTTTTTGATTGGAATCTTTGTAGAATTTCGATGTTGCTGTTGATAGCTGTTCCCCATAGTTGGATTCCGTAGGTCCAGATTGGCTTTAGGATGGTTATATAAATTAGGACTTTACTTTCCAGGATTAGCTCAGTTTTCCTTCCTAGAAGCCAGTACATTTTTTAACTCTTAAGTCTATTTTTTTTTGTTTTTTTCTGTATATTAATTTTCCAGGTTAGTCGTCGGTCCAGGTGCTGTTTATTGTGATTGGAGGGCATTCGCCTCTCTTCATTGTGAACAGGACTTGGACGTACTTGTCCTCGTTTGCTGGTATGCGCCACTTGGTTAGCCATTCTTCCCTTTTGTTGATTGCTGTTTGCAGTTTTTGTGTTGCTGTATCATCAGCGAATGTGGCTGATATGACATTTTCATCCTGTGTTAGGTCACCTGTGTATATAGTATAGAGGAGTGGTCCAATAACTGTTCCCTGTAGTACCCCAGATTCTATTTTCAAATGTATCGAAAGTTGATCATTGATTTTTACCTGAGCCGTTCGGTTGTTGAATTAATTTGTTCTATTGTCGAGTAGTTGTTTCGAAATCCAAACTGGTGCTTTGGGATCAGTTTGATATCTTCTTCCTTTTATTTAAGTATTGTTAGTAATAGCTTTTCAAATACTTTAGATAATCTCGGAAGAAGACTAATGGGTCAATACGAATCCGGTTGTTCACTTGGTTTTCCAGGTTATGGATCATTATTATTTGTAATGATTTCCATTGCCCAGAAAACAGTTGGTTCTGAGAATTGCATTAAATATTGAGTTGATGTAAGTTAGAGTTTTTGCCCCTAACTTTTTCAGTATTTCCGCTGTGATCAAATCGTGTCCTGGTGCCTTTTTGTTTTTTAGAGACATATTAGGTTTTATTGGTTTATTCATTGGTAGTGGTACAGATAGAAACGATGTTTGTTACGTGCAAATATTTTGCCGTAAACCTCTTAATTTGTTTTCGACCTCGGTATGCGTTTTCAAGTTATTTGCCAAGCATATCTGTTTTGGTTTTTTTTTTATCATAGAGTTAAATTTTGGATGTAAAATCCGAATCTAGCAAATTTGGCGCTTCTTATCGCAGGTGAAAGAAATGTTTGGCAGATTGCGGGATCACGTGTCAGTTAGGGCCAATGAATTTGATGATTTTTGATTCCTGCGCCAACGGAAGGTTGGGGGGAGAAAAAACTTATACTGGTGTAACGGTAGATTTTTGGGTTGAGAGATTTAATTAGGCCGTGACGATCAGATCGGCAGGTCGATTTTTGAGTGGATTCCGCATGGTCGGGTTTTGAATTTTTCATTGTGTTCAGCGCTACCTTATGGTCGGTTTTTGAGGATTTTAAAATAAAGAAATTCCTTCATGGTTGCATAGATTGCAAGAAGCCTTTCTTTCCACTGGGAAAAGCCATTATCCAATCGGCGAGTTGAAATTTTGAGACCCAAGAACCGGACAGACGAATCCATGATGGCCGCTATGACCACGTGTAATTGATCCGAGATCCGTGGAGCAATTAAAAACCAACTCTTTTGGGGAACATCAGCGGACCATTGGATTTTTGACGTTGAGACTGATTCTGGTGTTTTCCATTTTTTTGCAAGTTGTATGCTACTTGGAAGCATGCTGGCGCCCAACTTTTGGTGAAGACTTTTGTTTTTTTATCAGTTTTTTATCATATTATTTTTTTTATAACTGGACTTATTGACGTTTAATAGTTAACTGCTTGTGCTGAAACATTCAAGTTCGACTGCATTCAGTTCATTTTGTTTTTGACTTTAATTGCGATTCACAGTCGGACCTGAGTGATTTCTTTATTTTTTTTGGTACACATTTACTGTGGATTTTTTTTTATTTATGATCACGACCCATTGGAAGACCTGCGAGGCCACTGACTGAAGTGATCACTCCAGCCGGTCCCCCTCAGGATCCTCCCCCTTCACCATCCAGGCTTGATTGAAGTTAAGGTATCCATAGATTAAGGGTGCTACCAAAAATATCCGAGTGATACACTCTAAGTAAATTTATATATTTTGTAATTTTCTTTCTCTCAGTAAAATTATTAACTTGTTTAAATACATCCGTTGTGCAGTTGAATTTGAGTGTGCGTAATTTTGTATGCCCAACGTGGGGCGCCAATTTGTTATGAATTTTACTTCTAACTATATGTATTTTATCTCGGGGGTGAGTTAGAGCAAGAGCTAGTACTTTCGCTCAATTGACAATACAAAATGCACATATTTGCACATTCAACTGCACAACTGATGTATTGCTAAGTTGTTTTTAGTTTTTTTTGCTATAGTAATATTCTGCGGTTTTTACTATAGCAGAAAAAACTAAAAACAACTTAGCAAAGGAATGTTTCACAAAATTTTAACCTAAAAGTGATAAGTTAAACACACCTAATGTAATATACAAGATTGACTGTTTGAACTGTGGCAATACATACATAGGTCAAACAGGATAGTATTTAAAGAAAAGAATATACGAACATACATATAACTTAAGAAAGGTTAACGAAAATGGAACAGCATTAGCACAACATGCACAACAAAAGTTACATAGTTTTGATTTTGATAACACAAAAATATTAATCAATGAAAACAATTATAATAAGAGATGAATCCATGAAATGATACAAATTAAAAAACATCAGAATGCAATGAATTTTAGATCAGACACAGACAATCTTAGCTCTGTATATCACACCCTGATTAAATGAGCGCATGCATACACTGATTGGACCAAGTAAATAAAATTATACACCTGACATTGAAGAATTGCAGAGCAATTGACATTTTAGAATGCAAAGAAAAAGCGAAATAAACAGTTTCTTTATCTCGCTCGCGATATCGAACAAAATATGGATTTCAATAGCCAGTCAGTGTGAAGGTGGTAACAGCCAAGACGTAAGTTAAAATTTGAACTCTGAACAATAGATTCTAGTTTTTTCCAGACATGATGTCCTGACTCATCACCTGAAAACCTATTGTTTTAATTACTTTTTAATATGTTGTAATTTGTATTTTAGTAGTGAATTTTGATAGAATGTTTTGCCTTGGAATCACAATTGACCACAAACTTAAATTCACTAAACACATACGAAACATCAGGGCAGAAACAACAAAGAGACAAAACACTTCCGATCACTAACCTACCAAGACAGAGGAATTAGCACAAACACCGCCACCAAAATATATAAAGCTATTTGTAGTCCCTTGCTAGACTATGGACATATACTCATGACCAACGGAACAGAAAGGACAAAACGTTATATACAAACAACAGAACAAATTGCACTAAGACTAATAACACGAATAAGACACCCCCAAAACCCACTACACAACCCCCCCACCCAACTACTATACGAACGCACAAACATGACAAAGATCTCGGAAAGACTCATACAGCTACAGACAAAATGGACAAACAACCCCTACAACTGGACCATACTGAATCCCCTTTGTCTTACAAGACCAACCAGACAATCCCGCTTTCGTTTCCCTACATTAACGCTACTCGAACACTTACAAACGCTACGGACTAGTGGACAATAAAATAATTCCTTCTTGCCACTGAAATCTTATTTATTAATAGTATTGTTAACCTAGAATAAGAGAATTTTCATATTTGTTTTTATTTAGATTAAGACTATATGTACTAAACAAGGGCAGAAAGACCGATAGGTCGATAGCCTTTTTTAGAAATAAGATATTTACTACTACTACTCTGACCCCAAGAGTTTGATAACAAACTCGAATTTATGTAAAACAGATCATTTTGAAAGATACTTCCGGTGATCACGTTTCGTTGAAAAACTCTGCATGTTCGTATATCACCCTTTCAGCTGAAGAATGAGTTAAACTTTTGTCGTTTACCATAAAACATAAAACGCTTAAAACGAGAAAAAAATGATTTAACTTTGGAATGCATTTTGAACATAAATACATGATGTTTTTTTAGATAGATAATCGATATGTATTTATTATGAAATAGGCTATCGATACAATTGGCCTTTCTGATGTTAAAGATATATAAAAAGTCTTAAATCTAGGTGGAATTTTCTATTTTTTATAGTATTTAGCTGTTTAGTTTCATTGTGTTTGTATTTGTTTGAGTCGAGTTGCTGTTGGGTTAGTTTGGGTCAGTATGGTCCTGTCGTAGGAATTGTGAATTGTACATTTGGGGCATTATTTCGCGTAAGTATTATGTTTGTTAGATCGTACAATCACCGGAAGTTTTACTCTCGATACTGATTAATGCAATCTGTTCTGTTGTTTAGTTTCATTGGATGTATTTGATCTCAGTGTGTATCTATATTCCAGCAGTCTACATAATATATAGATCTTTAGGTAAACTCCTGGTCCGGTCCTTTCTATATTTCGAGGGCAGTCTTTGAGTTGAATCCTTTGTCTTTGTACGTTTGCGATCAAAAGTGTGTTAATCTTTTAGTGACTTTGACTCTCATATTCCTGATTTCTCATAAATATTTTTCTGTACACGATAATTCTTAGGTATATGATAATTTCTTATGTGCTGTCGAAGTCTTGTTAATGTTCATGAATAAACTGGCCGAGTACCCGCCGTTTAGATGTGTTGTTGATATGTTGCTTGACAAAGTTTGTCACAAGATGATCGAAGCAGGCTGTCCGGGCTACCAAACCAAACTCATCCGCAGTTACTTGTCTGGACGCAGCTTCCAAGTCCGAATCTATGAGCAGCTCTCAACAACCAGACCGATGACGTCAGGAGTAGCGCAAGGATCAGTACTGGGCCCGTTCCTTTTCAACATCTTTATGGCAGATATACCAACCGCAGAAGACAGAGAGAGATACATCTACGCAGACGAAATGGAGCAGGGATTGGAAAATGCAGATCAACCCGGGGAAGACCCAAGCAATCGTCTTCACCAATAAAAGAAAGAACCTACCAAGCAGCCTAGACCTTGATGGACAGAGCTACCATGGAGGTCCAAGATAACATATCGCCATAGCCAGCATAACAGCATAGCGTAACATAACTCCATGCTTACTATCCTCCACGGCCAAAGCCTCCCAGAAGCAAAAACTTGCAGTATTCCAGAACAAAATACTGAGGATAGTAGCAAAGGCCACATATTTCGTAAGAAACACAACATTGAGAAGAGAGACCTTCAAATAGAAGACCTACTGGACCACATCCAGGACTTAACATCAAAATTCCTGGATAGGAGCCCGCAAAACAAGAATCCCACCGTCAGGGTTTCTTGCAAAAAGATGATCTACCGTGTCCGTAGACACCTACCTGTGGACACAATCTAAGAAGAAGACATGGACCAAATGCGATGACCAGTTCCTGCACCACAACGAGGACCACGGACTAGACATAAGGTAGTTTAGGAAGCAAGAGAGGATGTTTAGGTTTAAGTTAGGTTTAAGTTAGGCATAGGTAGATTAGGTCAAATGATGTTAAAACTCTGTGAAAAGTTGTTTTCAATGATGTTAGCTTTGAGGACTGGAAGATAAGTAGCAGTAAGAAATTGTAATCTTTGTCTGAAATAAATATGTTCCAATGTTGGAGATGGAAATTCCTCAGATTAAAAGCAAAAAAATATTATAACGGTTTCAAATTAAATAAAACAAAAATTCCTCCAAGAATTATCAAAAAAACTATCGTAACTGCTAGTTAATAAACTAAAATAACATAAAGTATTATTAAAGAATGTTGATCCAAAAATGTATGTGACGAAACATTTGAAAAACGAATTTCTAATCCGGCCCAGCAGATTCGATTAACAATACTCTGTATAAAGCAATGTGAAGGTTTTCATTCGTCTACCGAACAAAGGCTAATTTTAAACGTAAAATTCCAGAACCTTTTTCGAATCTTGCAAATTCTTTTGATTAACATCCCCGGAACGTATACTCTGCTTGATTGAGCACAGGCCCACCCTCTTTGGGATCGGTCATTAACATACAACCCCTTTAATCCAAAAACCGAATTGTTTTCGCGTCTTAAAATCCATTAATTTCGATGGCTGTCGTTATTTTTATTCTATATTAAGGACCTGGATAAGATGAATCGAGTTAATGGGGTGAGATAAAGTCATAGGCGCATCATGCACATGCATGATATTTGTTGTACTATAAAACCATGAACAATATTTTATTCAATTAATTTGGTTTTAATTGAATTTGCGTTTAACTATAGAACCATATTAGTTACTAAATATAATATAAAATAATTTTTTGAAAATTAATCAATTTAAAAGTTCTTTATAAAAGAAGTTCTTTATGAGCTGTAGTCGAGTTTAATGAAAATTGCGTTTTTCTGCAGATTTAATTAACATTGTTTACTTTACGCGCTTACTTACACATCAGAACCTCACACTATATGCGGCAAAGGCTTTTATGACTCCAATAGTATGAAAAAACCCCAAAGTTTTCCTATCATCAGGTGTCAATATTAAATGTGAGGCCGCAGAATATCCAGAAAATGTTGCTGAGTAGAGATTAATTAGCAGTAGTTATTAGTAGTAAGTGAGAGTTGGCCTAAATCTTGACTCATTACTTACCTAACTTAAAGTTTAACTGAATTAACTTAAACAATTGTCTCAGATTTGTTTATAATTTTTGTAAGTAAACCATCTAATTTGTAAATATTTGCTCTTCTTTCACTTTACTTTAATTATCTTTAAGTACGGAATTTCGAAAATGGGAGTAATTCTGGTAATAACTGGCATTATGCATCCCATGAAAACTAAAGGAACAAATCAAATTTATTCAATTCCTGTATAAATTCCAATAAAAGAAAACAAGACTTTTTAAATTTTAGCGCAATTACCAAATAAAAATAAAAAATCGTTCAAAAACAGTTACTTAAAGGAATAAGTACTTTTATGACGATTTAGCATTTTTTAAGTTTCTTCTGAAGAGATTCAGCCGTGTTTCAATCAGCTGTGTTAAATCACATTTGTATGTGATATTACCATTTTTTGTGTATGTGTAAAAAATGTACGCTTACGCCATACAAACTTTTGCGTATTTAGGAGGTTTTGCTTAAATTTACTATTCTACTACTATTGCAATAAAAATAGGTAAAAATCATTCACTCTAAAATTAAACCTAAGCTACTGACTTTAACGGCGACTTTTAAATACAAATAAAATTTGGACTTAAGTAATTATACATGTTACAGCGGGATGAAAACCAAATGTTCTGCATAAAACTCACATCCTGTTGATGAAATGCGAAACTTTTTGAAATTACAGGGTCACTTTTGGTGATAAAATTCACTTATTCACAACCCCTTAATCTCCAGCTACTCAAACTTGTTTCTCCATATTGCAATTTAGGGCATATGGAGGATCTATGAAAAGTTCTTCAGAACTTGCTTATTCGGTGGTATAAAAACTCTTGATTAAGCACGAGGGCGCCTCGAACAGCATCACCTTCGATGCAAATACCAAACATGACTAGATATCAGTAAATTATCCCTATTTAGGTTTGCAAGTTTATCGGTCAATAGATGGTGGCAAAAAATGAAACACAATTTTTCTTGGGCCAACGTAACGACTATATTTAATTCAAAAGCATGGCTACAGGGAGCCGTGAGGATGACTAAAATATAGTCGAAACGTTGGCCCAAGATAAACAATTTTTTGCCTGAGGCATTTAAAGCTACTGGTATTATCATCATCATCATACAGCCCTTATCTCGTCCACTGCTGGACATAGGCCTCCTGTAACACTGCCCAATTTTGGCTATCTTGGGCTGCTTGAACCCAGTTGGTCTCCACCCTTTTCAGGTCGATCGTCCGTCTCGTTCGAGGGCGCCCTCGATTTCGGCGTGCTTCCTCTCGGGGTCTCCATTCAATAATTCTTGTAGTTCATCGTCCATCAGTCAACCTCGCCACATGACCCTCCCAGTTCCACCTCAACTCGTATATCCTTACACCTGCATCCGTAACGTCCGTACGTTTTCTTATTACGTAATGGGGAGTCCTTTCGCTCAAGCGCACCGCCAATATAGATCTGTCCATGTTTCTTTGTGCAACTCTGATCTTATTTGCTGACTGAACAGTAACATATTGAAAACACTGGAAGGACATATTGGTCCAATACGTTACGTTTGAGGCACACCGGGACATCTGACCTGATGATGTATCCAAGTCTCCCAAATGCTGCCCAAGCCAAACCAATCCTTCTATTTAGTTCATGCGTTTGATTGCCTCAACTGATTTTAATTTCATGCCCCAGATATTTATACGATGGGACCTGCTCTAAGGGTGTACTGTTTACCATGAAACTTCTGGTAATGACAAGGTAAAGACCCACCCGCACTGAGGCCCTGTTAATTTCATACAACATGTTATGCGCATCATTCAATCTATCTGTGATTAGGACTATGGTGATGCAGCTGTTGTTGATATATTGTTGATATGTTGATACCTGATGAATCCCAATTTACATAACATCTTTACACACTGATTCCAGCAGACTCGTGAACAGTTTCGACGAAATTGTGTCTCCTTGCCTTATTCCTGTCCCCATTGGAAACTTATTTGTCTCAGTATGTGCCCAGGCGCTAGCTGTTGCTGTTTCGTATATATTTTTCATTAGCGAGATGTATGTGTGGTCAATACTACATGAAGCCAAGGCTCTCAGCATTTTATCTTGATGATCATAGTCTTCTGATAAACGAATATTAGAATTAGGGGCTTGTTGTATACTATAGTTTTTCAATCAGTATTTACCTTATATTACCATTTACCTAAAGATGATCGTTCGTTCCAAACCCCTTACGGAAACCAACTTGCTGATTGGGTTGGAATGAATCCAATTTAGGATCTATGGAGTTGTCTATGGCAGTCTCTACAGGAGATGGTTTGTTATTAGTCTGGTGAAAAGCTTATACAGATGTGAGAGGAGGCTAATTGGGCGGTAGTTGTCCAGGTCAGTGGTATCGCCCTTCTTATGAAGAACAACAATAACAGCATTATGCCACCTAGTGGGAGTTGCACCCTGTCAACGGCACTCCGTGAATAGCTACCAAGACCCTGCATGATACACCTTCCTCCCAACTTGATTGCCTCTATCACTATTTCGTCGTCACCCGGTGCTCTATTGTTATTCATTTGTCTGAGTGCATGTTCAATCTCGAAAGTTGCCACATCTGGGAAAGGGAAAATTTTTATTTTATATAATCGTCGACATCAGACAGCCCTCTACATCAACTTCTGGATATATGCACAGCCGGACTAGATATCACACCTGCTGGAGATCAGGCAGTATTACTTTCATATCGTCCGTATTATCTGCCAGAAGAACCACGTTGTATGCGAAACATAAATCGGTCATCTATATATCAACTGCATCCCCTTTTCTGTGGATTAGTATCACTAAAGGGTTGCAACCATTCGTCCGGTACCGTGCTGTTAAAGAGACATATATTAAACATGTCTTTTCTTTTATATGCTCACACTTAATCTCTCGCAAAATTGTGAACCTTCAAATCTTATCACGCATGAGCTAGAATCTCAAATTGATGTAGAAGGTAATTCAGTTTTACAGGACGATTAGTTAACATTCCAGCAGGACGGTGCTCCATCTCATTATTTTCTTCCGGTCCGACAGTGGTTAAACGAGAGATTCCCAAATAGACGGATTGGCAGAAGGGGACCAATGGAATGGCCTCCAAGATCACCTGATTTAACACCCTTAGACTTTTTTCTTTCGGGACATCTAAAGTCCATTGTTTATTAGACACAACCCGCTGATATTGATGATCTTAAAAGGCGAATTGCAGTAGAATGCCGGTCAATTCTCGATGAAATTTTCAGAAATGTTTGGGAGGAGTTCGAAAACAGACTTTGAATTTTGAACAGATTTTGTTGAAGTAAAATAATCAATAAATGAGATATCGATTGTGCAAGATAGATGTTAAGGCATATATTTGCAAAATTCTAGGTCAGGAGGATGGAAACAATGTTTTTCAAGGTAATCTGCCTCATTAACATTGCTTAATTAACTGTTACTTCTTAAATATCAAAAGACCAAGTATCTATAGATGAACACAGAAAGTGAGGTTTAAATGCATTAAAATGGGTTAGGTTAACGGATCTAAACAAAAACCTCCTGCAAAGGGTTATGGATCAATGATCTATTTACAATTAAGTTGTTCGAAGTTCTGCCCGTTTAACTCCAAACATGTTTATGCCTGCGTCATTGTCAACTTAATCACTGTACTCTTGGCAGCATTACTGGAATTCTAAACAAGAAAACATACAAAGAAAACGTGTTCATAACACCCCAGAGGATCTCCAGAAAAAAACTATTTTATGTAATGTCATATGAGCTGGCATTTCGAGGAGATTTTCCGAGAGGAAATACTTAATGATGGATTGTTAAGTGACAGGATCAAGTATGATGCAGTCTTTTCAAAAACCTGTCAGGGTTGAGGCCGCAAACTGACGGGAAATGAATGGCTGATTAGAAATATCATGAGGATATGTGTCCAGTAAGGTAGTCATCCCACAAACGTTATGTTTTTTGATCCAAGGGACATAATGAATACGTCCTGTTCATTATGTCCCTTGGATCAAAAAATATAAGGTTTGTGAGATGACTCGCACAAGGGACGGCCTAGGGATGTCCCACCAAGGATCATCCCATGCGGGATAATGGGGATCAAAATAAGACGTCCCACGGTCCATTTGTGTTTGCTGGGCTGTGATCCCAAGAGATTCAAACGATTTTAATATGCTTTTTAATATGTTTGTAATTTGTATTTTAGTATGTATATTTTAACAGAGCTCTTGTTTTAAATTAATGACGACTGTGAATGTATATTTTAGACAAACTCATGATGGTGGAGAAAGGCACCGAAACGTATTTGTAACATTTTAAATAATAAACAATAAAATTGACTGGAAACCAGGAATTTCTTTTGAATTAAGTTGAGATGCAATCAGGAAAATATACACAACTAACGATATAATATATACAAGTAAATATAAAATTGGAGTAATAGTAAATAGCACGTTCGAAAAAAGTTATACACTTTATTACACACTTATTAAAAGTATGTATATACCATAAAACCGAAATATAAAAAATGGAGTTCAATCAACTTCGTTAAGAGACATATATACACAATATAATACATAATATAAATATAATGATTATATACTTTTATAATTGTAATATAATAGAGTATATATAAATAATAAAAATAATAAATTTTATTATTTATATATATTAAAATAAAATCTTTAATGTAAATTATTAAAAATGGTTTACAAAAGGCGAATATATAACACTTTACAACAGACTAAAACCTACCTATATCAACAAAAGATGTATCGACCAAAATATGTTCTACATAAAAATATCCATATCACATATACCAATTTCCTATGCTTTTTTCTTTATTTTTTTTGGCTCTTAAATGTACCAAAGAGGCGACTAACTTAGGTTTCTTGCAGCAGATAACCTCTGTGATCTGTGATTTTAGTTACACGTGCTTTGGGTTCCGGTACCTTCGTGTTACTACAGACAAAGTAAGTAGCTATTATATATTTATATTTCGTGAATGTGCCTTATTTTAAGTGTACTTTAAGGAAAAATTCAAAAGAACGCCGAAATCCGCCAGATATAAAGTACATGATCACCGTTTATATGTATAGAAGAATGCTATAATTTCCATGCTTTCGAATGTAAAGACATGCCTAAAAGGCCTAAAAAGAGAGCAAAATCTTGAGGGGCAGCATTCTACCTTAAGACTGATTTTGCCTGACCCTCGATGTGATCCGAATAGACTTAGTGAACAAGTTCTAACATCGGTGGCGAGGCCTGAAGGGCCTGAAGTAGAAGTTGCTGAAGCAAAAAGTAATATTACAAATTCATCATTGCCAGATGTGAGCATTGCAAGCCACAATTCGGATCCACCCATCAGAATAAATGATCAAATTGCTAACTGAGCCCTGGCGAATTATTAAAAAATGAAGATAATTACCAAAAATTTGTAAGTACCTATCGTGTGTATATGTATATGCAATATAATATATTGACGAGTTTTTGACAATGATGTCCAGTGTAATATATTGCTTAAATTCGTTATTATTATATATAGTAGTAGTAACATCTTTATTCTAAAAAAGGCTATCGACCTATCGGTCTTTCTGCCCTATTATATATATTTTTATTATATTTCAATGAAATTATTAAACCAACTGCAAATCATATATTTATTCGCACGAGATTTTTTTTTAGTATTGTTGCAGGTTAACTTCATACAATTAATTGGTGGGAGCCACAAAAATGACCCGGTGGGCAGAGCACTCCGCCAAATTATAACAACTGAAGTCGCCGTGTTATATAGCTTCGAAGGCAAAACAGGAAAAAAAAGTTTTGAAGAACTTGTTATTTGCAATGGACTTATTGGTAAAATACACTTTTAGTTGGATTTATAAATGATAAAATATATCTTTTTTAATTACAGATGGCTTGCTAAAAATTCCGCTATTTATAGCAACCAGGAAAGAAGTCAGGCACGCGCCGGAAAGACTCAAAAGAGAAAAAAATATCAATTAACACTTTACCGGTTTCGGAGAGAAGCGCAAATTTCGATTCATAGCAAAAATAAGTTTAGTTTGTAATACGTAAATGTTTTTTGTTTGTTTTGAAGTATAAGCTATTGGTTCAGTATTTTGTTTCTTTTAAATTGCTTCCACTCTAAATTTTCTAATAATTTGATGGTTGACTATTAAACTAAGAACGTTTCACAGATGTTCTCTAAACAACCCGTCTATAATGTCAGTGATGTCCCAAACGACGTTTACAGGATCATCCCATACATAGCCCGAACAGTCCCAAAAGTATGTCCCATGGACGTCCCACGTAGGTATCGGGACGTAGCAGGACGTCCGAGGGACCAGGCTTGTATCCCGTAATGACTTCCGTGGGACGTCTTAGGAACCGAAGTGTGTTTGCTGGGAGGTGATGAGTCAGGACAATCATGTTCGGGAAAGACTATAATTTATTGTTTAAAGCTTTAAATTTTACTTACATGTATGGCTGTTTCTACATTCACCTTTGGCAACCCATTGAAAAATCTTTACTTTGTCCAATATCGAGCGAGAGAATAAAAAACTGTTTATAATATTTGGCATTGTTCTTTGCAATCTGAGGATATCACTTGGTCTGCATTTCTTCAATATACCTGGATTGGTTTGGAACGGAAGCTCTGTTATAATATTGACAACCGTGACAACCTGATGATGGTGGAGAAAGACAGCAAAACGTATTTGTAAATTTTTTTTTTAACAATAAACACTAATATTGACTGGAACCCAGGAATTTCTTTTGGAATAAATTGAAATCCAGTCAGAAAAATATACACAATAATTACTATCTGTAGGGGGTGTTTCAAAAAAAATTGATGTCCAGTTTCTGTGTTGCTTATCTTTTTTCTTCCTTCGCCCAGATGTTTGAAGAGACGATTTACATCAAATGCTGCATATTATTTTTTCTTATCCTTCTTAACCATTAAAGTTTCCTGAATACTCACAGACATATGTAGAGTATGTTATCTCCCCAAATATTATTTATTATCATTGTGTATACTTTCCTGACTGTATTTCAACTTAATTCAAAAGAAATTCCTGGGTTCCAGTCAATATTATTGTTTATTAGTTAAAACAATTTACAAATACGTTTCGGTGTCTTTCTCCACCATCATCAGTTTGTATGCATGGCTGTTTCTACCTTCACCTTTGGCAAGGCAATCTAATTCATCAATCTTAATTATTTATTATAGTTGGGCAAAACGGTACGTTATGGTATTTAAAAGTTGTATTTTGTACGTGCTTCTGTTGCCCTACATAAAAACACATAAACAAGAGAATTAAAATCACCCCCTCTGCATAATTCTTGAAGTTAAAGGCCGAAAGCCTACTAATTAAAAATGTATTTCTCATTAATCTAAAAAATGTTTGGAGAATATAATTACTATCCGCCTCTGTGCGCGAATCGCTAGTAGGGGGCTAAAGTGGCCCAGCTTAATTAAAATTCGAAAGAGGCTAAAAAAGGTCTATTTGCGCGGTCCGCTGTACACGTACGACGAGCGGGCATAGTCAAGTTTCTTACGTACCCCCACGGACGCCCGTTTTAGGGGATAGTGGCGAATAGAGGACAGAAGTAAATTTCTGTTTTCTTTAATCGATTTCTTAATACATATATAATATAAGTAATGATAAGTAGTAGTTATTAACAGTAGTTCTGAAAATCTATCAATGAAAATAATCTTTTAAATACTGGTGATAAAAAAATTTATTATGGCTTTGGGAGAATTTTTTTACGCTGGCAATAAGCATTGAAAATCATTTGTTTATATAATTTCAAAGAGAATTGGGCAGGAGGAAGTGGGTATGTACACACTGGATAAAATTTAATTTATTAAATGTGATACATTTCAATCACATACACACTTTAATTCAACAGTCTTTTTTGATTAAAGCAAAAATAATTGTTTTTGAAAGTACACTTAAGTACTGATTAAAAGACATTCCATCTCTAATAGAACATTATTGATATAGTTAAATGAAGAGACATTAATGATATTCTTGGTTGTAGACCCAATTTACGTTTTCAAGCTTAAAACATGTTATTATTGAGAAATGAAGAATTTGAAATGGCAGACGAGCTTATAGAAATACTGATAATTAAAATTGAAATAATCATGTCGCTCATTGAATTCGACATAAAATCAAAAGAAAAATTCCATAAAAGTTCTAGTAAAGTGCAAACAAGGGAAACAAAATATTACACAAGAAAAATTAGTTTTGTAAATAACTGTAATAGCTCAATGTGCATAAATACTAATAATATACAACAAGGGTTCTTTTGAGGGCGGTATCGAGGTTCTACGATAAAAAGGCAATTTTAAGAAGGATTTATAATAATTTTGGGTTTGCTCGGATTTTATGGTTGAATAATAACATATTATTCTTCTTACTAGTGATGAGAGAGACTGGTCTTGGCCTTGCAAAAAAAGCAAGACCAAGACAAAGACTGTCTTTTGGTTTGCAAGACCAATACCAAGACTATATATGCAAGAACAAGACCAAGACCATGTTATGCAAGACCAATTCTATTACAAGAGTCTTGCGGTACTCGCAATACTCTTGAAAAGGGTAATTCGATATTGAACTGCATTAAATCTGTCCTCGTAGCTCTTAAATATGATAGGAAAATTGACCCGTTTTAATCGTTTAACATACCAACGATTTAGTTGGTAGTCATTCAAGTGAGAAAACATAAAATTTGGCACAAAAGTTTTGAACAAGTGGGTCATAAATAAAACAGGGCTTAATATATTTCAGATGTAATTGATTCCAAATGTTGATCCTTCTCTTTTAGATTACCTAAATGGGGAATAGTTGGTACGAGTACTTGTTCTAATATTTACTAACTTTTACCTTAAAATTGTAGGATAAGTTAACAAGAAAATATAGTTTTTATTCACATTCCATATAACAGTAAATCCTCAACAACAGAATAAATACCGCTAAAGAATTTAAAGTATATAATTTAATTATTAATTGTCCAATATTCCTTGCGAGAGTCCTGAAATAAGTTGACTATCCTTATCAATGATTATCATTAACTTCATTATTAATAATTGAGTTTGTTCTCTTATTTGTCTAATGTGCAAGTGGGTTTAAATTTAATAAGCCCAATCAAAACGTAACAAATCCACATCTTCAATCAAGTTCGTTGTACGTTTCTTGGAATATGTAAATCATCCTTCATGAAAAAAATATATGCTGCAACAACAAAATCTTGCTGCAACACCTAGACCATGGAAGTCTTGGTCCTGATCTTGCTTTAGTCATCACTGCTTCTGATGTAGGTATAGCATCCGGCAAAATTTTAGGTAGGTGCAGCATCGGGATTGCCTGATTTATTGGCCAATAAACTGGGTCAATTATTGAAGGTCACCAGCTATGAGTGTAAAGCGTGGAATCAGGTTTTGATTGATAAATTTTTTTTGAATGAAATGAATGAATGAAATTTTTGATTGATAAATCGTACGATGGAATCTGCGAATTCAGCAAAACAATAATCAACATTTTGTTTTTAAAGGCTTTTCTGCATATCCTATTAATTACTAATAGCTTATTCCCACGTTCTGTTAAATCGTGTAAATCTGAATCGCACTTGTATTTACTAAGGACATTTTCTATTCAACGTGCATAAATGTGTACTTGTTTTCCACTAATTTTATGGGTTTGGTATTTCTCACGTGTCTTACCGATTTTCTATAAACAACTGATAGGAAATGCATATATTGAATATACATTTTTGGAGATGATTGCATTTCTTCAATTTATTTAAAATGATCACACATTTTACTGTTTTAATCGCAAAATTTAGTTTAATTAAACACATTTTAAGGCTAAACAAGACGCGAAAAGTTATATTTTGAGTTATATATCTTTATTATTAGGAATTAGGAAAGTACATGTGAGTATACAAGGCAATCAGAGCTGATGTCGATTTGTTGACTGAAAAGGGTTGGCATTCTAATTAGTCCGATTTTGGTCGATGTTCCGCTAAATCTCGGGCAAAGACCAACACCAACCCACCCCCTGCCATTAATACTTCTTCTTCAAAGCACAAACTCGCATTTTAATCGATTTCATTTGCGCATGTGAGCCTGTGGCAAAAACTCTACCCCTCACTTGATGACGTGGGGGGCCCGGGGGGGCACATCCGCGGTGCGGCCAGCAAGGGGGGCGGAAAGAAACGGAAGAGTGCGCGTGAATTAAGCAAAGACGCGCTCTTTACCTCATCTCATTTGCATTCTTTCTTGTTTCACTTATGTCTTTCTTAAAGCAGCGTGCGAGGCACGGGGGGACCTTAAGAGATCGTTAAGACGGCCGCCGACCGTATATTAGGCGGCTGCGAGATTACAAAATCGAACTTCTGGAAAGCGAGATTTTTAATTAAACCTATTTCGTATTGCGCTATTTTGTTTTAATTGATAAGATACTGTTTGGAAACTTCGGCCAATGAACTTTGCTAACTCTTAGGAAATAACAAGGGAGGAAATAATTTATTTCCACATTTGCAGTTAGTAATTATAGCAACAATAAAATAACAGTAAAACCACAACAAAAATAACAACACACAATAAAGCGTACGTTTTTGCTGACATTTGAATAGACTACTTCAACACTAGCAGACTATTAGAATGACTAATCAGGATAACAAACACATTTCCGCGAACACGGGAAACACGAGCACTCCTAGGACCGGTTTCGGGCCTATTAGCTCTTATCTGCTGGGTTTAGACTGCCTGTGACATTTTTTTGTTTTCGAGGCGTTTGGACCCGGTATCCCGCGACACCCGGTGGTGTTGGATTTCAACCAAACTAAAAACCCTCTATTTGTACTGTAAGTTTCCAGGATAAATACTTGAAAACTTCTGTCTTCCTAAGATTGTATCAGCTCCGGCACCCGTATGCCATTGCATCACATTCCTTCCGCACTAGTTGCTTGCTAGTGTGGGCATCTTTCTAAATTTACTAATCACATGGTTGACACACTATACATATACTGGCATCAGAATTATCTGCTCCAATACAAAGAGTTTAAACGTGTCCAATTTAGCCCACCTACCACAAATCTTACTTTCGCATCTTAATCGTTTGTCGTAGCAAGAAAATGCAGGTTATATTATATTTTTATTTGGAATTTCAAAAATAATTGTATTAATGAAAAAATAGTGGCGTACCATTTTTTCTTGAACAAAATCGGTAGCGCAAAATTTTTTCTGCGAAACATGCGTTTTTCTATTGATTTCTGAAAAAATTCTTTAAAATAACTCCATTCGTTTTGAAGAAATTTATCAATTTGCATTTTTTATTGTAATGTGTTGTATCTGTAACGAAGCATTTTTGGGTATATCGTTTATATAGCAAACTATTTATTTTGGGACCTAGAATACGTGGTTAAAATAATGCCCCTACCCCATGAAACACCTCATACTATCAGTTACTACTATGCTAACGATCTGCAGTGATACTGCTTGAATCTATTACCCTACTGGGCCCGCTGATGTCGGGGTCCTTTTCTTCCTGGGACTCAGGTTATCTGCTGTGTAATTTACCACGCTGCGTAATTCTTCGTAGAAGAGCTTTTCGGTTTTCGCAAAGGTAGCTGTTACTTTCCTACTGAGGATCTCTCTAAACGATTCCCACTCAAAAGCCCTACATAATTGCGTTTTTCATAAACCATGGCGCGCCTATCTCCATCTGCAGAAGTATCTTCTGTGGTCTGAATTCTCTTCGGATGACCATCCGCTGCATATAGGAACACATTTGTCGGCTTGCTGATAGTATTGATGAGCAGAAGCTTGTTCTTTACGCTTACGGCGTCTTCGTTTCAGGAGTGGGAGCAACTGACCAGTTGCGGCTCTGGCCTTGTTGATGGCTGCCTTCACGTATGTCTTCTATGTCACCTTTTCGTCTAAAACGACACCCAAATACTTTACGTTAGCTTCACAGAGAACATTAGATCCGTCAATTATCGTCCGCCTCTTCCGCATTTATCCTTCCTCTTTACTTCTGATGAACCATTTATGCAGTTGATCAACTGCAAGCTGAATACGTTTCCTCACACGGTCCTTGCGACATGAGGATGTCACAAGAGCTGTGTAATCTGCAAATAATGTCAATGTTGTCCTTGCAGTTCTTGAGATGTCGCTAGTGAAGATGTTGTAGAGCAATGGCGAGACTACTTCTGTCCTTTTACCTTGACTATCTCCAACTTTGACGCTGAAAGTTCTTCTACAAATATAACTATCGATTAGTTGGCTAATTTTATTACTGAGACCTGTCCCCATCATTTTATATATGAGATCGGCTCTCCACACTCTGTCGAAGGCACAATCGACGTCCAGTGTGAAGGTTCCAATAGTTTGGTTTTGGTTCATCTATTGCGACCATCTTTCTACTATCCTGATCAGCTGGAATTCAGTGCAGTGTTTGCTTCTGAACCCAATATGCTCCGGCGGCAGTACATCAAGCTCGTTCGTTTCCTCCTTGAGCCTCCTTAAAATGGCCCTTTCAGCTATTTGGCTGAGGTTGTACAACAGGTTGATGGTTTTTTTGCTTTAAGAGAATGGTCTGTTCTGCTTGGGTTTCGGGAGTATGAGGACTTTCACGTGTTTTTAGTAGGCATGGGTAACTCAGTGAATTTTCAGGAGTTGGCGCAGTGATGCCCAATTGGCTTGGTGCGCCAACTCAACCCACCGGCGGAGTAACGTGGTAAAACGTTACTCATCAAAATGTAGGGACGTTTTTTTAGGTTTTAAAATAAAGTTTCGACAAAGTCGTAAAACGTTACTAATTAAAAACGTGGTAACGGTTTTTTTAAGGTGTTACAATTGCAGTCCCGGGCATCGTAAAACTTTAATCCGCCTATAGCTTAAATGCGTAATGCTAAGCGTAATTCATAGTGCGGCGCAGTGACACGCCATGAGTTATAACCCTTTAGCGCATCTAGCGGTAACAACTCAAAACCGCAACTCAACACAGTGTTACCCATGCCTAGTTTCCAGACGTTTGGGAAACGAAGAGTTGTTTTTCAATATTATATTACTTACCTACTGTCCGGTAGTGTTCTAATGCTATTAACAAGATGAAACACACTAGGGAGTTTTGCGAACATATATGCAAAAATCAAAAGGAAGAAAAGATGGGTGCATTAACAAAGGAACAGGTTTTTCGCTGTGTCGAAAACAAACACTCCCAGAACCGGTTTTCTGCATATTAGCCCTCTTCAGCTGAGTTTAGCTTGCCTGTGGCACATCCAAAAATTCTCTACTGAATATGGAGTAAAGGCGTCCCCAGTGCTAATTTGTTGCAGTCGCCATGTATTTTACTCGCATGATTCTGTGCGAAAGTAAAAAATAGGTGACACTGCTTGGTCAAAAACCAGGTACCCGTGTAAATATATTATTTAGCATTAAATCCAATATGCATGAGACAGACAGTAACAAACATACAAGATTCAATTTGAAAGTACTTTACGCGAACATCAACGGACTTAACAGCAAAAAAACACTTATTTACAATTACATCGAACAAAACGACACAGACTGCTGCATATTTGTAGAGACTAAAACCAAACTAGGACAAACACCAACGTACAGAAATTGGCAGTATATCTATAGGCATGGAAATACCATCAATCATGCCAGGGGCGGGGTCGCAGCTCTCCTAAAACCAACATTTAAACTTGGAAGAGCAAATCCTCCTTTCCTCAACAACCCTTTGAACGACTGTCTACATGTTACCATACCCTACTTTACTTAAACTACCTGATACACATATTTCTGACATACATACACCCACACTCCAACTTAGAACAAAACATATTGACCAAAGCAAGCATCTATAAATATGCAATAATTATAGGCGACTTTAATCTGAATAAAAACAAAACAAAACAGCTTAAAAGATTTCTACAAAATTCGGACTTTATAAAACAGCACACCCCACCAACTTTTCTGATGCCCGCAAACCCAGACTCAACACCAGACGTTCTACTGCACACAAGAAACTTGACAAACACCATCAACAACATAAACTTAACCAACGAACTTGGATCCGACCACCTGGCTATTACGTTTAACATAGACTTACAACATACGCAACCTACCTCCAATACACCTCCTATAGAGAAAAACTTAAACCTAACAAAGACTGACATAGACAAAGTGAAATAACATATACATGACTACATTCAATCACAAGCACAGCACATTTCAATAGAAATCATACAACAACAACTTTCACTAGCCATAGGAAAATTTAGCCCGGAAATAAAAAATGCTTTCTACCGACATACACTACCCAAATACATACTGAGACTAATAAAACATAAGAGAGAACTGTACAGACTATATACAAACACTCAAAATAACGACCTAAAAAAGACACTGAAGCAACTTAACAGAAACATTAAAACTCTGATTGGACAATACCGACAAGACAAATGGCTAGAAACATGTAAAGAAATACAGAAGGACAAAGGCAAAACATACTGGCGAAAAATTCAGAAACTGGCGCAATACAGGAAGACTGGCACTACTGACACAATTGACGAAAACGGAATAGAACGCTACAGAGACAAAGAGAAAGCGGACGCATTCGCCAGACACTATGAAAGGGCGTTCAACAAACCCTAACTTCGACAATGACAACTGGAACTTGATCAACGACTGGTACTTGAACTATTTTAACAAGTCACCAAACTATACCTGCACACTGATCACAGACACAGAGTACGATGAAGCCCTAGCGCACATCAAAAACACTGCACCGGGGAAAGATAAAATTAAGGCAAAACTCTTGAAAAGCCTAACTCAAGAAACACACAAACTGATCCTAACTGAATTGAACAACTGCATCACAAATGGCAGAATCCCAGAAACATGGAAAAACGGCTTAATAATCCCTATACCCAAAAATGGACTGGACAATACACAACCGAGCAACTACAGACCAATTGCACTACTTCCAGTACTAAGCAAAATTTTTGAATACATAATGAAGCAGCGGCTTGAAAAAGTGATTGGAAAATATATACCTACCTACCAATTTGGTTTCCAAACAGCATCACTCGACTGTTCATCCGCTATTTATTTTGGCCAACAATATACAAACTACCCACCTAACTGACAGAAAGACAGCTTGCCTGTTTATGGACATTAACAAGGCTTTTGATAGTGTCTGGCATAGAGGCTTACTATACAAACTATACAAACTACACACACCAACATATCTACTACACACCATAAAGAACTTACTAGAAAACAGACAACTACAAGTACGAATTGACAAAACACTGTCATTTTCTTTTTCCCCTGAACAGGGGCTCCCTCAAGGATCCCCGCTCTCACCGTTTCTCTACAATATATACTGCCATGACATATACAATTACAACTTACCAGACAAAAATCAAATCGACAGATCGGCATACATATTACAGTACGCAGACGACACGGCACTTATTGTACATGACAAAACTACTGAGAGAGCAGCGCAAAGACTTCAAACACTAACAAACAACACAATGACATGGTTTTATAAATGGAGACTAACACCAAACGCGTCAAAAAACCAACTTCTGCTCACAAACCACAGACTCAACGCTGACTCCCCTTCAATAACTGCAGACGGCCAAACGACACAACCAAAAAACGACGTAAAATACCTTGGAATCACAATTGACCACAAACTTAAATTCACTAAACACATACGAAACATCAGGGCAGAAACAATAAAGAGAACAAAACACTTCCGATCACTAACCTACAAAGACAGAGGAATTAGCACAAACACCGCCACCAAAATATATAAAGCTATTTGTAGACCCTTGCTAGACTTTGGACATATACTCATGACCAACGGAACAGAAAGGACAAAACGTTATACACAAACAACAGAACAAATTGCACTAAGACTAATAACACGAATAAGACATCCCCAAAACCCACTACACAACCCCCCCACCCAACTACTATACGAACGCACAAACATGACAAAGATATCGGAAAGACTCATACAGCTACAGACAAAATGGACAAACAACCCCTACAACTGGACCATACTGAATCCCCTTTGTCTTACAAGACCAACCAGACAATCCCGCTTCCGTTTCCCTACATTAACGCTACTCGAACACTTACAAACGCAGCGGACTAGTGGACAATAAAATAATTTCTTCTTGCTACTGAAATTTTATTTATTTAATAGTATTGTTAACCTAGAATAAGAGAATTTTCATATTTGTTTTTTATTTAGATTAAGACTGCATGTATTAAACAAGGGCAGAAAGACCGATAGGTCGATAGCCTTTTTTAGAAATAAAGATGTTTACTACTACTACTCCAATATGTTTATTATATCTTATGCATATAAGAACAGTAAGATGATTGGAGACGGTATCTGGAGAGAAGCGAACTAGCATTAAATTTTTTTAAATAAAGTACAAATTTCGTCCGTACAAAATACATTTGATACCGAAATTTAATGAGGATGGTTTTGACAGGCGTTTGCAAATTTGCGAATTTACGCCTAAGCAGACAATAAGTCAATACCTCATTTTTAACGTATCTTACTCAGACAAATGATCTTTTTTCGTAAACGGCACAGTAAATCTGGTAATTTTTAACGAGATTCATTCACAATGTGCTCAGAAAGTTAATTTACCGACAGAAATTTTTGGTGACCGACTGAGAGGTTCCTATTTTTTCTTGAAAATTTTGCGGGGATCAACGTATTCATTCACTCAACTTACTGAAAACCGCTATTTATCCGGCATTAATATAAACACTTGAAAACGATGATTATTATTTAGAAAACCACTTAGCATTCCAGCGAGACGGTGCAATACTACATTATGCACTAATTGTTTGTCACTATTTGGATAAAACTTTTTCAAGAATGTATTGGGAAAAGGGGACCTATGGAGTGGACCCCTCTTTCTCCAGACTTTAGACATTAGACTTCTGTTTATGGGGCTGCGTAGAAAGTAAAATATACGCAACTGAACCAGCAACTTTGGAAGTTTTACAGCACCGTATTGTGAACGAATGTGATAAAATAACTCCACAGATGCTGACTCAGAATGTTCGACATTGACTTGAACAAAACCGTTTTTACTGCCTGGACGGTGATGGTCATTTCCAGCTTCGAATCGATTGACTCTTTCATTTCAGTTTGTGAGTTGGAACGCGACTAAAGCTAATTTCACGAAACTAAGGCTTCTTTCTTTATTGTGCATTCAAAATGAACAAACTTTCTTACATGGGCACTTAACTTTGACAGTTAACTTTGTGAAATACGGTAATATTCTTTTAATAAGTCAATTCGCATTTTTGGGAATATGTGTGTGGGAGCTCAAAACTGGGTCTGTTTCGTTTTCAAACGGCCACCATGTATTATAAAATACTATACAAAATTATAATTCATTATCTCTCAATACAAATATCGTCCAGTAGTCCACTTCATTTCACTAACTTTGTCAATTTCTCAATTCTTTTAAAGTAAAAAAAAATGCTGCACTTTTCCTTAAGCGTAACTTTTCAACGGTGGACTAATAATAGGATAGACCATTGCCTAATATTTTACTTTTTATACAGTAAAAGCGGATGAATATTTTTGCGTAACATTCTATAGGATTTGGAGGCGCTTAACATTCTATTACAAAAATACTTTTAATTTTAAATGGAGTCGATTAGCGGAACAATTATATTGAACCATTTTCATCATATTGAGCCATTATATTCAATTCGTAATTCCTTCCATGAAGATTTTGTAATGTTACAACCTTCTGCGCGGTTTTATTATAATATAAAATGAAATTCCAATACATACTCTGTGCTGAGAATGCTTATTTTCCAAGTTAGGCTTAAATTTTTCAGCGCATTACGAAAGCTGAAAAGTTTGGAACCGAAAAGCTGCAAGAACTTTTATTAAGTATGTGTACCTGATTTGAAATTAAGTCTTGCTGAATATTAGATGCTTGTTTTTCATAACACGAATAGAGAGGATGATCGTTTGCGTGTGGAATTTTAGTGTTATAGAAATTGAGAAAAATGAATATGATGCGTGGATTAAAGGATGCTGTTAAAAATTCTGCTCAACTTACTCATGGATCTTGTCAGATTTGCATGAAAAGTAAGTAGGTTGGCTGAATTTTATCTTAGGCCAATTCCAATATTTTTTTGTAGCAATGGTCTATGTATGTGTAGAGGCAGACGTCCCTCTTAACCACTTAAAGCGAGCGAAACCATCTTATGACTTATACAAATTCAAGTTAAAAAACTACCTACAGGCTTTTATCATTTATTGTGTATTAACCACCAACAAATAAATATTCAGTATTGTTTTTATTATTCGGAAATAACCGACCTTCATTTTAAATGTTATTTCGGATGACTTGCAGTGTCCAACAAAAAACATAAACCATTCCAAATTTCTTCTCACCATCCCGACGTGATTATCACGGCTAGATATCACAGTGAAATGATGTTCATAAACGACGTACCCGGATGGTACAAAACATTCAAAATGTCGCGTCTTGGGTTAGTCTTGTCATGTCTTAAAATGTGTTTAGAAAAATATATCATATGATTAAAATAAAAACTTGATATTAAATAAAATGAAACAATATAAACGTTTTAAAAGGAATATATTTATTACTTCCTAGCACAGCAATTGTTTATAGAAATAACTAATCAGTCATAACTTAGATAAAATTATAAAAATAGATAAACATTAAAAAGACAAATTTGTAAAAATATTGAATAGCAAATGACCTCATTAAAAATAATTTCATGACATGTTAATCATAATTATAATTCAAATTAAAATATTTTCAAATTAAAACATTTCAGGTTTTTAAATAAAAATTACTCCGCATATTGCCAGAGTCTTTCATTTGAAGTTATAATACCTTCCAATTTAAGTAAAGACTACAGCGATAAAATGTTTTAGTAATGTAGTAAAAAACACTGGAAATGTGGAAAAAAAACTGAATTTGTAAATTAATACACAAGAAGTGAACGTTTTTTTTCACTATTCTTCTTAAGCTAATGAAACCACCTAACTTTTCGTATAAGTTTTACCAATGCCCTTTCTTACGCCTGAAATGAGAAGTCCAGTATGGCGGGAAAAAATTTAACTTTTTGTATAGTAATTTCTATATTGACTTTGTATTGCTGGTTTCCCCCGGTACTGGCAGGTACGTGCCTCCCATCCGTGACTGAAGGTTCCTCTGACCCTTCCTTCGTAGCCTTTTGGGCTTTTTCAGGTCCCTTGCTAGAAGAGAGGGCCCTGAACATAACTCTCCAGAAGTTGTAGTGAGGTCTATACTGGACCTCAGCCAGCAATATCTCATGCGCAGGTTAGGGCGGGAGTTGGGCAATGGATCTTGGAAGAACATAAAGAGTACTGGGAGGAGACAACGCGACTCCTTACCGCAAGGCAGTTGGTGGGACCTCCACAACCAGTGCGTAATAACGAACTGCTAGATCTCAGCAGGCAAAAAATAAGGAGGATAGTGGCCTTTTTAACAGGACACGTCCCTTGCAAAAAAACAACTCTTCAGGATGGGACTGAGCGATCAACCAACCTGCAAGGGGTGCGAATTATAGGACGAAAGTACTCTATATATTATGTGGCACTGCACGTCATATGCAACAGGTAGACGAAGACTCCTGGGAGGAGATGAAGTTCTACCAGACCAGGTCATGCGTACCCTCCTCAAGATTCTTCTGTAATTCATTAAATACACAGGGATAATGAGGGAGTAAAATACGCAGGCACAATAGGACAAATATGACCGCGGAGCTAGGTCAAACACCACTTCGGAGGTAAGGAAGGGTTTTAGTGGGTAGACAGCAGCTGGAGTCCCACACAGCCCAGAGCGCCAGAAAATCAGCTCTGGGTGTGCGTAATAGATCAGTTCCCAAACCTCACCGAAACTAAATTTGACTTTGTAAGCAAAGCCTTTTTCAAAAGCGGCTAAGAGCTCAAAAAACTCAACAGTATCAAACAAAACTGCAATATTCTACTATTTAAGGAAGTAAACAGTAAACTATAATTTATAGATAGCAGATACATAAAAAATAGTAAAAACAAGCCAATAAAGAAAACTAATAAGTTTTATGCAGAGCTTTGGAAAAAATTTGGCAGAAAATAGTAATAGACAATTCGGAATTATTAGATTATGCATAAATTTCCATTGAACACTGCTGATATAACAACATAAATATTGCAAAAAACAATTATAATTACAATAATTAAAAGTGACAACTACTGAAAATCGAAATTTTTGCAGTCTAGTATTGAAATTTGAAAAATTAGGACTTTATATATATGTACGGTATGTATACATTACGGTACAAGAGACGAAAGTCGAAGGCCCGCCACTGCGTGCATGACATCTTGTTCAAGCATTGGCGGAACTTCGACTTTCGTCTCGCGTACCGTATACTATTTTTCTTGAACCTCGGTGGAAACTAGCCGGGAAAAGTATAAGGTTTTGAGAAAAACGGTTTGGAAAATGTTGTCAAAACAGTCAGCTGACAGTCACTGACAGTCAAGCTGTCAGCGTACGGGGCGAAAGTTATTACTTTCCACACGGAATAAAGAACATTTTGTTTGGCGCGTTGATTTCGATGCTCGTATGGCTTTGAAAATGTTGAGAAAACGTCCGAAACGATTTACCAACGAAATTCGCCGTTGCTAGTTACCAAGTCAGAAAGGTGCGTGGCGAAAGCTGTTGTAGTGGGTAAAAGTGATGCTTTCGCCATCGAAAGCAGTGGCGAAAGTACGTACTTTCTACCAGGGGATCAAAAAAGTAGTATTTATTTTGTAATATTTGATTAAGTTCTTCGTTCTCTATCAAATCCGTTATCTAATTTTCGTTCTAATGCTTGTTGTTGTTCAATAAGAAGTAAATATATGATTCTATAATATCTCGTTGCATAGTGAGGTATTTAAAAAAAAATCTTCCGTTATACATGTATAAACTTTCATTTGGCAGTAGCTGCATTTTTAAGCTTAAAAACGCAATTAAGAAATTACGTCGGGACTAGGGCCAAGAATCACGTCGTGTTGAATCATCTCAGAACAATATAACCTGATACTCACATAATCTGGCTTTTATGGGCTGAGATTCAACTGAGCGCTTAACTTGATTTTTCTTTCAATTCTCATAACTTTTATTGTTGTTTTGTCACCGTTTATTTACACAAAAATGTTATGACATTTTTAGTTGTAGTGAAAATTTCTCAAGCCTGGATCATCAATTAACTAGATACTATAGCAACAATAAAAAAAACTTGTAGAGAAGTCAAAATTGCATGTTCTATGTACAAAAAAGAAATTGCTAAATCAATTCGATGAGCAACCGGAAAACAATCAGTCAGTAAATATTCTGTTATAAGTCCTTACACAAGCTCAAATCCAGAAACTTATTGAAGATGCCCTTTACGGCTGAATAATGATGGAAAGATGAAACCTGCAATCATTTGTCGTAATTTTCTGGCCAAGCAATATTTTGTTGCAATGGTTTGGTGGACAACAAAACTGTCGAGTACCAGAAAATTCACATTGGAGTCTGAAAAAGCGTGCGCAATTCTCCTAGAAGGTTCATGTATAGACCGAATTTGTGAGCACGTCAATTGGGGAAGCGTTTCTTTACTCAGGGAAAAATAGCCCAATTAACCGCACTTGGTGATGAACATTTTAATGGCGATATTGTGCAAATGTAACGTCAGTTCGCACCCTCATTCTGTTCGAGAATGGAATGAAAAGTGCGAATTTTTTAAATAGTCAGCTAAGCTTCAAATCTAATTTGCTTAAATTTCTGATTAAAGTGATGCGAATTGCACAGGCTACTTCAATAACCGCAAAAATATTAAAAGTCTAACAAATCCGGCAACAACCATTAAACGAAATGTTGCGTTATTTTATGCAAGTCCGATTTGCCTACTGTGAGGAAACATGCTGAGGACGGTTAATGTAGTTTCTGTATCGGCTTTCCAGTTAATTCAATTGCATCCCGAAAACAAAACACAAAATGGTTTTTCCATTTAAAAAGTCAAGTGGATGGTTGTAGCTAATTTTAAGGCCAATATTAGCCACCCTAATCAACAGCATATATTATTCGTCTAATACTGTATACATCATCGCCATAAATAAACCAATTTTGATGATTTTCAGCAATTAAGAACCTCGTCATGTCTTTCATATTTTGTTACAGAGACGCGTAACGAATAATTAAAAATCTTGTAGGAAACAAAAAATTGCAACTTCAAACCAGGCAGTAAGAATTAAATATGCAAATCTTGTGTACACGCTAATCTCCCCGCGAGTCTCTTTTTAATTATTACCACAACGCTCTCGCATCCCTTCCCTCATATTTCTCCCAAGAAACTGCAAGGAAATCTAATTTGAGACGTCGGCTAATTTCTTATTCTTTTATTGCAGCCGCGCCACGGCCGTCTGTACGGGGGGGTTGAGGGCGCTTTTCTGAGGAGAATGTGTGTTCTCACCCTTATTTTAATAGGCTATCCTCCGCCGTCGTTTTTCTTCCACAACATGCCTCAGCATGGCAACAGAATCTGTCAAAGGCGGGCAAAAAATTGCCTCCTTATACTAATTTTAAATATTGTTATTCGTACGACAATTATTTCAGTTGCACGTGGCTAAAAATCATTTCAAACGTTGCTATCAAAATACAAATCTTAAAGTTATTTTTTAGTTCATATCATTTGTATATGAAAAAAATACGCTACGGTCCAAAAGATCATTTGATTTGTTGTATACTTCATTGTTTATGGATATGGGAATGGTTTTAATGTTACCTTTTTTATATAGATTCAGTTGTTATATCTTAGATGTTGTTTAATGGTATATTTTCCCTAATTCATTGCAAGCACATTTTTGTTTATTAAAGCTGTTCTAAGTAGCCACGTTTTTGTCTAAAAGTAATGTACTGAAGAACTTTGCTAAAATATTTCCCCTCTCTATCCGGCTATGAAGGGATTAGCCAGAAACATGGCCAAGAAAAAGTCAGCTTTTCCTAATTTATTTTCAATAAGCACATTTATTCCTTTTAGCGATATTTTATAAATGTACTAATCGCCTTTTGCATTTCGACGTATTTCGAGCGTTTCTTTTTTAAAATTCAATTCAAATTTACCCAATCGTACCGGCAGTGGACCTCTCATTTCCCATCAAGCCTTCTTTTGCGAAGTCTCATTAAGTCCTGTATCGATCGGTTCTGTCTTTCTTCCACACTTCTTACATCGTGTGAGAAATTTTAATATACAGCCGTGGCCCGGGCTCGCGTTCTCCTCAACACCACTGATTAATGCAAAGCAGTCGGGAAATAAAACAGAACTTGCCGGATAATTTAGGAAAGAAAATTCGCCAGTTTCTTATTTCATTTCTTCGTTTTGGATCCCGGGAATAAATGGAAAATAATGGAAGGTTATTGATAGCGATTGGTATTAACTCTGCCATTCTATATGAGCCGTAAATGATAAAATGCTTTATGTTCTTTTGTTTTATTTAAATACGCAAAACATTAAATTTTTCTTCTTGTAAATAAGAGAGAGATAATACTGCCCTTTTAAAATTTTACCTCTTTCAGTACCCATACAAGGTGGGGAGCGAGAGCTCTGGATCTCTCAGTTTTCCGTCTCAATTTATAGACTCTTAAATTTTAAATGGGTCAAACGTTATATATGATTTGGGTTATTAGAGGCATTTTAAATTACATTTGAATATTTTACAATATTTTATTTGGGATCTTTACGTACGTCCACAAGACAAGTGATAAATGGTTATCTGAAAGCTTTTAATCATGTAACTTGATTTACCGAAATGAAGTATTTTTGATTGTATGTTTTTTCATCTTTCAGCTAAAACATTATCTATTTTATTTCGTTTGTGGAAGCTTCGTAACACACTCCGGTGCATCTCTGAAAGAATCTCAAAAATATTTGTTGTGTTATAAACGTTGTGAAAATATCCGGGGTTATTCATAAATGACAATTTTTTTGTGAGCCAATTGATGGTTACCTGAAGTCTAGATAGGTCCAAATGCAACTCTTCCTTAGGACCCCTTAACAACCCGCATTTGCCAGCCTGTTAAGGTAAAAGACTGAAACCTCCGTTTATATTAAGATATGAAGACCGAAAGCACAAGGCCCTCAGTTTCCGGCGACACGCGTTTTTCCAACCAAGGTAGCGGTAGGACAAGAACGCAGGTAGAGGGTGCTAAGAATCCCCGGAGTGGACTAGGCTACCGAAAAAAATAGACCAACGCTGCAAATAATCACCTATAATACCAGAACCCCAGCAACGACTAGTACGAGACGCAACGATTAGTACAAGTACGAAATGTTCTGCAGATTCAAAGCAAGAGTCCTAGAGTAGCATATATGACACTCAAGCTAAATAGTGGATACACATTGAAGGTAATACAGACCTATGCCCCCACATCAACGCAGACTGAGAGAGTGGCCAAAGAATTCTACGAAGAGATCAATAGAGCTCTGCAACAAATCGCCTCTCACTACACTTTGATTATAGGAGATTTTAACGCCAAACTGGAGCAAGGCGATTGTGAATCCTCGCTGGGAGATCAGGCGTTTGGAATAAGGAACGACAGAGGACATACGCTGCTTAACTTCATGCAACAAAACAACTTATATGTGATGAACAGCTTCTTTAAAAACGCTCCCCAGAGGAAATGGACATGGGCTAGCCCTGATGGAGTAACCAAAAACGAGATCGACATTATAAATTCAAACACGAACAAATAGTACAAACGTCACAGTTCTTAATAATTTCTCAATTGGTAGTTACCACAGTGCAGCCAGAGCGAAAATCTCAATAAATGTATGAAAGGAAAGGTCGAAGCTAGTCAGGAGAGCAGCATGTGGAACGCCATTAACAACGCTAAATGCAGGTCAGTCCGTACAACTGCTAAACGCACGCCTTACAGCAGCAATGACAAACGATGATAACATAGACATAGAGGAAAATAAATGCAAATTGGCTTGAACTGGGGAAAGGGAGAAGCGAAATGATATTAGAAACCTGATGGAGAAAAGAGGAAGTTTAAAACAAAAACAATCAGGGAACGCCACACAGCTAAGAGAAATTAATTAAGAGATATCCAAAGCAATTCGAAGGGATGTAAGGCTACATAACACTGAATAAATAACCAGGGCAATAGAGGAGAACAAGGGAATGAAAGTACTGAGGAAAAGGTTGTACGAAGGCAAAAGACAAATATGCAAGATCACAGATATTAAGACTGGACTAACCACGACTAATAGACAGGAAATTCTGAGAATTGTAAGAGAACTATATGGTGATCTCTACAGGAAAACGACAGTATCGGAGGGCAACACAAACATCCAAAATGCAAAACCAGGGGTCGGAGGCTATTCTGCTCGACGAAATTAACAACAACTTGAAGGACATGAAAAAAAAAACAAACTACCAGGAGACGCCGCAGTTAGCATTGAAAATATAAAAGTGGGAGGAACAGCATTACTACACTACACTACACTACAATGCCCGAACATTGGAAGGCCATCATAATATTGGTGCATAAGAAAGGTGATATAGCCCAAATATAGAACTCCAGGCCAATCAGCTACTTTCCCAGATTTATGAACTCTTCATGAGAATAATTACCAAAAGGCTAACAACGAAATTTGATGTCTATCAATCAAACGAACAGGCAGGATTCCACAAGTGCTATGGCACCAATGATCACCTCCACAGTGAAAATTCTTACTGAAAAATGCATAGAGTACAACAAGCCTTTGGTGCTCGTTGTCGGGGACTACGAAAAAGCTTTCGATTCGGTGGATCATCGTAGTATGCTCCGAGCCCTCGCGGATTGTAGAATCGACTATCGTTGCACCAATCTTATCGAGCATATTTATAAGAAAGCGAGTGCTGTCATTAGAAACCATGAAAGGACTCCTCACTTTAAAATGGAGCGAGGAGTGCGGCAGGGTGATGTCATCTATCCCAAATTATTCACTAACTTTTTGAATTACATGTTTAAGCGTACTAAGATCGAAAACTTTGGTATTAACATCAATGGCGAGAAGCTGAGCCATCTTCGCTTCGCCGATGACCTGGTATTAATTACAGACAAATTCGATGAAGCCAGAAAGATGCTAAAGGAACTAGTATCCAAAGAAGTTGGGCTGAATATCAACATCAGCAAGACCAAGTTCATGACAAATCCAGTCACCAGTAAAAATCTCAAGGCTTGAATATTGAACAAATATGGCCCTATAATTTCCAGGGCCACGAAATTCGATTGGGCAGCGACAATCAAACTTGGTGAAATTGACAGAAGAATAGATCTCACATGGGCAGCCTTTGGAAAACTGAACTTCATCTTAAGATCTAATATTCCCATATGACAAAAGAGAAGGGTCTATGACCAGGGTGTTCCGCCTGTGTTAACATATGGAGCCGAAACACTGACTCTAACAAAGTAAACGGCAAGCAAAATAAGAGTGACGCAGGGAAGCATGGAAAGAGCTATGTTGGGTCTCTGATAGATAGGGTTCCTAATGAGGAGGTGAGAAGAAGAAGTGGAGTTACGGATGCCATCATAAGGATATCAAATCTCAAATGGAACTGGGCATGCCACGTGGCTAGAATAAACGATGGCAGATGGACTATAAAAATAACCGAATGGAGACCTAGGGACCATGCACACTTCGCAGCCGAAGCGGCAGCAAGATCAACATGATCTTAGAAAGGGAAATGATGGTTACATTGCAATGAGGAATAAACCCTTGGGCCTAAAACTTGCATTCTGACTAAAGCTCATAGCAAGTGAAATCAATAAGAAGTCGTAGTATAGCGTTTCCTTTTTATAAGGTTTTGTTTCCTTGTTTATAAAGTAACAATAAGTAAACTTTGAAAAAGTGATCAAAGAGCAGTGAAAAGAAATATTTGAAACAAGAGATTAAAGAGAAAGTAGAAAAGCTGCCTCTCCGCTTTACAAATGAATTATTTCTTTAAAAAAATTTCTACAAAATATTTATTTTCAAATTAAACAACAAAAAATTTAAAGAACGACTTGGCGGTTTAATTCAATAATACAAAATTTGTTATTTACGATATGACTCTTGTCTTTAGTGATTTGGGCTTCAAACCGAACAAACATATTTGACTTTTTTGTGTTTAGTTCAAATTCCTTCGATGCAATACGTAAACTGGCGTAGACGAATCGCACGTTTCTGAGAAATATTTATAAGAATTGCATACTTGATATATTTATCAGCAAATTGCTGAGAATTAAACAATATGCGTCTGTAGCAAGTGATGAGCGAGACTGGTCTTGGTCTTGCAGTCTTGATCTTGGTCTTGCAAAAAAAGCAAGACCAAGTCCAAGACTGGTTTGCAAGAACAAGACCAAGACCATGTCCAGCAAAACCAAGACTTTTGTGTCTTGCGAGAGTCTCGCAAGACCATGGGGCTTGTATTAATATTTGGTTTTTAAGCATGGGTTACCCCGGCAGAACATGATAAAACAAATCGGAATGTGGCCAATACGGTAATCCGTATTGTGAAAGTGAAAATATTAAAGATAAACTTGCGAAAATAAAGTCGGAATTTCGTGAATCTTAAGCCACAAATACAAAATGTGGACACTTTGACGGTGAAATGTCCACTTTCATCATGAAAAGTAGCTTTTGAATGGGAAATTTAAGAGTGAAGTACAAATTTTCAACTATGAATAAATCAAATCGATGGAAGTTGTTCACCAAAAATGTCTACTGCAAGTACGAAAAACAACGCATTTAAGCTTGAAAAGCTCATTTATTTCCTGAAATGTCTGCTTTACGCTCGAAAATCGGATTTAAACCTCAAAAATTTTAAATAAAACATTCAGTGCAACGTAAATTTAACGAAAAATCAAAGCTTCTAAATTTCAGTTTTCGATTTTGACTTCGAAGTTGCCACTATAATCTGGAAATTTCGACTGCTAGCACCCAGATTTTACATCAACTTCCAAATTTATCCATCGATAGTCTTTGGCAACTTAAGAACTATAGTTTTAATTAAAAATCTCAAAAGTCTTCGTATCGCATCGAAAGCATATCTTTCTGTTGTTCCTTTCAAGGTTTGGCAATAAAGAAGCAAAACAACCATTGTACTTTTTCCTTACGTACTTTGCTTTCCGTACTCTAAAAAATACTTTTTTGAATAGTAACACTCTTCTACTTAGTTCCCAACAATATTCTTCATCTAAAGCATTCAATCTAAGACGGTCCTGTTTAAGTGCATGCAAAGTAACCCTTCACAAACCCACTTGGCTGCATGTATGGCGTGTATGAAGTGTGAAATATGACGTCTTTATTATTTAGGTTGGGGTCACTTTAAAGTCACAAAGGTGAGAAGGATTAGACGCAAAAAACTGGCCAAGGTAAATATGGGAAAGAACTCGACATTAGTTGCAGACCCTTGCGGTTAATATTATTATACTGCGTTTTTTTCTCTCGTTTGCTTGAAAAGAACAAATCCATTAAATCCTCCGCGAGTGCATCCTTGACACTGCACATCATCATGCCGACATAATATGGACAAACAACCAACTTATTACCATCGATAATCCATAACTAATTTTCAATAAAACGACGCGCCTTTGGAATGGAAACGATGATATCTGCCAAGTAGTAGATTACACTTGTACTTCTTGCACGAACCAATTAAGAACCGCACAATATGGAATCATGGAAAAAAATCGCTAATTGAAAGGTTACAGATATTTATCAGGTTTAATGGTGCTCACAATAAACAATACCGTATAGCATCACGAGATTTCGCAAATAAACAACGCTGTTTTATTATATACGGTGTCCTCAACACAATCAGCTCAATCATTGCATCAGGACATTGCATTCCATTATTTTGCTTCACAACGTTTTTTTTGGGAAATTTGACACTTTTTCTTTCTCAGTTTTTCTGGTGCTTTAAAATTATCATTTTCCTCAACATTTTTCTGTGGAAATTGCGCTTGGAAAAACAGATTCTTCAAGCACTTCTTGAGGTTGGAACATTTATCTACTTTACAGTTTCCAGAAGAATGGGAAAGAAACGGAAAGAGGATTGCGGATTATTTTTGGAACACTCTGTAAGCACAGCCTTGACTTTCAATAAACTAAGCCGACAATATGGAATCATCCGTTTTCTTTAAATAAACTGCTGTGAGGGATATCTCCCAGTCCCATCTAACCTTGTACCATATTCGTACCGTCCATTTACATATAAGACTTTGTAGGCCAATTATTCTTTTAAATTTTCAGGAAAATCGCTCTTCGAAACTTGCACCTGAAATGATTGTTACGCTGGCCTTGCCAGCCACAAAACTACATTCCTCAGTCAAATTCTTAATTATTTAATAACCAAATACACTATTCAATTCAAGTGCTTTGTTGACAAGCGCTGTTCGACTTTTTAAATTGTTCCACTAGCAAAAAGCGGCGTCAATCTAGGAGAGTGTTGATTTTGCAATTGATATAATGATGCTAGGAATCTTGATTGTGTTGGTTGGGAAAATGCAGCAAATGGCCATGAATTAGTCGGCTTTTCAAGAGCTGCAAGCAAAATATGTACAAGGAAACTTTGATTTTTGAATTTTGGCATGAACAACTAAATTCTTTTTTTTTGGGTTTGCTGCAGAAGCACGTTGTTAAATTAGCAGAAAATCGGTAAAAAATGCGCTTCACTTTTAAGTTGTAAACAGTCTTCAGAAGAAGAACAACGAAACTCCTCGGGCGATCCCTCCCCGTTCCCAAAACTCCTAACCGACAATCCTCAAGAAATACACTTCAGCTTTCATTGTTCCCAGTTAATAGCGCATCCCGAATGAAATACGATCCCATGAATACCATTCTCCCTTTTGCATAATGGGTTTAACATACGGGGTCGGCCGAGAAACATACCCTCGAACAATCAAAATATACCTTTCAGTGTTTGGACCGATGCGGTGCGCTCGGCTAATCATCCTGAATGAGATTTATCATGTGTTAGCGATTTAATTTCGGCAAAAGTCAGTAAGTCGAGGGGTGGTTTTATGTGATGACACTGGATACTGTTTTCGTTTTTTTCGTCTCTTTAGCCAACAGCGGGATTTTTTAACCGGTTTTTGATGAGATTTGAGGAGAGTTTTAAAATTGAGAAACTCAAACCGGAATTTAATCTTTGGATTGATAGTTTTTTATTTGTTTTTACATTAATTTAGTATTAAAATGCTTTAGAGGTTTCTTAAGCATTAATGTGTTCAACCCAGGATCTACCAACCATCCTGAATATGAATATCAACTTATAACACTTATATGCTAGCAAATTGTTTTTATGTTTACATGCCGACTTTCTTCTCCACACGAACAATCTCGCCTTTGTGTTTTATAACTTTAAATATTTTATTTATTCAATCAGTATTTATCAGTTGTATCGTAGTATTTTCATATAAAATGCTATGATTTTTTGGCTTAATTTCGGATAAATTGTTTTATTTCTGTTTGTCTACTTTTTGATCGGTGCATTATTGAAATTACATTCCTTTGCGTATTTTCCATCTAACCTATTTCGGTCTACTGTTTGTCGTATATTTTCTACATATGAAGTACATTCAGCGCCCATCATGCGAATTAAATTTAAAATTTTGACACACTTTTTTAATCTTGTTCAAATTTTGTTCCAATTCATCTTTTCTTAACTCCCTCTGAAACTTTATTTTACAAAATTTTGACAAAATTGCTGGTTTTCCTCTAACCATTCTGGATTAGGTATTTTTATTCCTGTGTGTGTATTTTATGAGATGATATCAGTTTAGCAATTTACAGATTCTCTGGCTTTGCTTGAAAAGTTCTAGTGTTCTTTTGTGACTTTCTCATGTGTTTTTTTCAGCATTGTTTCATTATAGTTTGTGTACCAAACATCCTGAACTGAGTCATTTCGAAATTGGGTTTCATTCTATACACTGACAATTTTGTTCTTGAAAATATACATTTTTTGTATTTAATTACTAGATTCGGTTGTCCCTTCAGGAATATTGTTCTGTACAATATTTTATGTAGAAATTGCATTTAGAACACCAAATTAGAAAAGAAAATCTCCTAATTATTAGATTTCCTGGGTTTCAGTCAATTTTATTGTTTATTATTTAAAATGTTACAAGTGACCAGTCAAATGTGAAGTTGGTAGCAACTATATACACAAACTGATGATGGTGGAGAAAGACACCGAAACGTATTTGTAACATTTTAAATAATAAACAATAAAATTGACTGAAACCCAGGAAATTTGAAATAAATTGAAGTACAGTCAGGAAAATATACACACTAATTACTAGATTCAGGTCAAATATGCGTAGACGCCGCGCTGCGCCGTAGACGGTCCCAAGCCCTTCTGAGAAAAGAGGAGGGTTGAGCGTGGGGCTGACCATCCCACCTCGCAAAAAAAGTATGGGTTATGAAGAAGCAACAGAAGCCTCGGATCAGGACGAATACACGACGGCAAATAACGCAAGGAACAAGGAAAGAACAAATTAATATTGGAACATGCAACGTGCACAGTTTATATCGACCGGGTGCAGCAATAAAAGCGATCAAAGAAATGGAAAGAATTAATATGGATATCACCGCTCTGCAAGAAATACGGTGGCCTGGAGTGGACCATACTGACAATGCTAATTCAGTACTTTTCTGTAGTGGCAATGAAAAACGCCCACGCTTTCGGAACAGGTTTTGCACTCAAGAAATCTCTGCTGAACACAGTTTTAAGGTTCGAGCCACTTGGCGACAGGATGTGCTATATGAGGATAAAAGGCACTTTCTAGAACTACTCTTTTATATCGGTGCATACACCAACGGAAGACAAAGATGAGGGTATAAAAGATCTGTTTTACGGCACTTCGGACAGAAACCTAGCCCTACTTGCCAAACAAGACATGAGACTTATCCTGGGAGATTTCAATGCGAAATTGGACAAGAAGAGGCGCTAAGACCTCATGTGGGCATGCACAGCCTGCACAATGCTTCCAACGACAACGGTCTAAGAGTGGCAGATCTTGCACCATCGAGTAATATGTTAATAAAGCTCCACTATGTTGAACACAAAATGACATGGGTTGTTTGTAATTATTAGTGTAACCAGGAACCAAATAGATCACGTTTATAGTTGATGCAAGACACGGACCGTAACTTACTAGACGTAAGAAGCTGGAGGGGGGCAGATGCCGATTCGGATCATTTTCTGGTCAAAGCTAAGATCAAAGTCAGAATATCTACAGCAAAGAACAAACATTGGTTCAATCGTCTCTCTCCTCAGTGGGATACAAAAAAGCTCCAGCAGACAGAGATAAGAACACAGTATCAGAAAAACTAGAGCGACTTATCAGAGGAAATTACTAACACCACATACAATACTGATATGGATACGCATTGGAAGTTTATATCTGGAACAATTACAGAAGCAGCTAGAAAGGTGGTAGGGGAGAAACTCAGGAGACAACGCAAAAACCATTGGTATGATCAAGATCGTGAAGATACTATGGAGAAGAGAAGTACTGCTAGACTCCAAAGTCTAAAAAGTCCCATAGACGAGAACAGAGAAAGATACAAACGACTAAGAACCCTGTTAAGAACTGTTAAGAAGAAAAAGAGAGAATGGAAAGACAGGATAATTAATTACACTAGAAGAAGAAGGAAAAAATAACACAAGAACAATCTACCAAAAACTACGCTTCACAAAAGCAGGATTCAGACACAAGACCGACAATATCTTAAAGAAGGAAATGGAGATCTAATAACTGACAAAGTAGAAATATTGCAAACGTGGAAAAACTACTTCCATCATCTGCTTAATAGAGGATCTGGTTTGAAGAGGAGGAAGCACTGGATTCTGCTGGCTGCGGAACAACCCAATGATATCTTTTCTAAAGAGGGAAATTAAATATCAATAAAGAAATGAAAAAATCATAAAGCCCCCTGGCGGAGACCTAATCACAGCCAGAACTTCTTAAATTCGGTGGCGCGATACTATCATAACACAGCTGCCAAACCCTCACTAAAAGCATATGGGAAAAAAGAAGCTATCCCTGATGACTGGAAGGAGAGTATTATGATACCGATCCACAAAAAAGGCGATAGAACGGTCTGCAAAAATTACAGAGGGATAGCACTAATCAATGTAGCCTATAAAGTCCTATCTGACGTAATTCTTCTAAGACTATCCTCCATCACCGAAAAAATATTGGGAGCCTACCAGTTCGGTTTCAGAGCAAATAGGTCAACAACGGACCAGCTGTTTACCATTAGGCAATTGCTAGAGAAGAGTTGGGAATTCAATCAAGACCTCAACCAGTTATTTATAGATTTCCAGCAGGCATACCACAGCGTAAAAAAGGTCACAATATGGCATACAATGGCTGAGTTTGGCATCCCACCTAAGCTGATCAGAGTAACCAGAGTTTCTGTTGAGCGTACAAGATGCAGAGCAAATATTGGTGCGGACACCGTGAACGGATGTGTTTCAGGCTGAACACAGGTCTTAAACAGGAGACGCACTATCACCCACCCTTTTTAATATCGCATTGGAGAAAGTAGTAAGAGAAGCCAAAATCGAAACCCAGCTATCGGGCCAGTGGATCAAACTTGCTGCTAGAACTATGCCGACGATATAGACGCGGTGACCATAAAAAACTCAAACGCTACCAGACCATGATAAGACCCGTGGTAATGTACGGCTGCGAAACTCGGACTCTTACGGTGCGAAATGAGGAACTCAAGTCGAATATTCGAGAGAAAACTGCTGAGGAAAAGTTTCGGACCCCACCAACAACCAGGATACGCAGAGCTACCGAATGGAAACAAATGCAGAACTAAAACAAATATACAATCAACCAGTACTGATTAACCTCATAAAGGCACAAATGTTGAGATGAGCAGGGCACGTACGACGGCAGTCCGAGGATGGAATGGTCCCATTTAATATGGGACAGAGCACCAGTAGGAAGGCGACCACTTGGAAGACCGAGATTAAGGTGGCGTGATCATATAAAATCGGACATCTGGAAAATGGGCATCGGGAATGGCCTAGAAGTTTTAGAGGGCAAAGTTTTTAGGAGGCAAATTGGCGCCTCAGCCAAGGCCCATCAGGGGCTGCAGCGCTACGGAGTAGAAGTAGTAGTAGATCAAATATATAAACTTTTAATTTGGAAAAAAGTTTGGAGGATTTGTCTTAACGTTTCCATCCTATACTCATTCTGCTTTTTTATTTTATTAAATTTAACTCAACACATTTATCCTTGAAGGTTTGTTTTTTTTGTTTAATATTTTTGTTTAATTTTGTACATCCATTTAATTAGTTGCTAGTTTTACTCAGTGATCATTCAGATTGGTTTTTATCAAGTTTGTCTTTAAGGATATAATATTTTTGGTCTTAAGGCCTTTTGGTCATCTGAAGTAAGATCTCGTTTTTCCGTATTATCTTTGCCAAATTCCCTTTCTTTTCCTTCACCCTTTTTCGACCAGGTGCATGCACCACTCTTGCTTCTTTTTATATCTTTTGTATTCTTGTCGATTTTGCCTTTCAGATTCATTATTAATAATAAGTTGCTTGTCGTGTGTCTTTTGGACTGTTTGACTAACAGTTCTTCAAGTTTTAATGTATTTTAGTACTTCCATGTCTTTTCTAACACCCCTGTTTACTTGTTTATTTAATATTTATTACAGTTTTTACTACTGTGCATGTATCGAAGTTAAAACATACTTGGCAAATTAACAAAGAAAGCTCATAAAATGCAAGTTCGACTGAAGAAGAATTGTTTTGGGAGAAGCAATAATCCTATAAGAGATGCCTTCGATGTTCAATTGAGCCGCTAATCTGGTGATTTTGTCTAATAAATAACACATATTTTTTTAAATAATGACTAATTTGACTATCAATTTCTTACTGATCTAAATATGGGTTTTGAGTTAATTTTTAGTATAAAAGACCCACAATGCACAATTGAGTTTACACACAAGAAATCAAACCAATTTCATGAATATAAACATGTCTATTTAACCTGAAACCAGAAAAAACACAACTTCTCCTTTCAAACAGCCTCATGAGAGCAGATTTTTCAACCGTAACAGAAGACGGTTATATAACAGAATCGAAGAAAGGTATCAAAAACCCAGGACTTATCGTGAACAAAATCTGAAACTCTCTTAAACGTACGAAATATCTGCAAATAAATCACTGAAAGCACAAAACACTTTCGATTGCGAACGTACGAAGACAAAGTAATCAGCACAAAATCTATGATCAAAATAATAAGCCTATATGTAGACCGTTGCTGAACACATGCTGACGGCAAATGCATCCAACAAAACTAAGCAACAAATTCAAACATTACACTAAATTATTTCGCGCAACTTTTCGCCAAAATTTTGGCATGAAAACACTTTCTAATGAGTCTGTTGCGCCGAGGCCTTCGGGCACGACACAGACTGAAAAATAAAAAGTCAAAAATTGCCACGTTTAGAATGTTTTTGGTTCCAAACCAGTGTTGTTCCCGAAGGTTGGGCACAACTTTAGCACCAAATAATCTGTAATGCGTTTGTTGTGCAGAGGTCTTTGGGCACGACTCTCACTGAAAGACAAAAAGTCAAAAATTTACAAATTAAGAATGTTTTTGCGTCCATACCAGTGTCCTCGAGAGCTAGGCACAGCAAACCACTTAGACCAGGTTTGGTGACACAGGGATTTTTCAAGTTTCAGCTTGAATCAACTTTGTTGATTTTAATCGGCTGATTAAAATGACTTCAAATTTAAATGGCTTTAAGAACGACCTTTGAACCTTAAATAATTCAAAAATTCTTGGCATTAGATCAGGACCTTAAATTACGAGTTTTGCAGGTGCAATTTTGGCAAAATAAGATAAATAGCTTCAAGACTTTTTAATTGCTTCAAGGCAAAACGCGGGTAGTTTTTAACTTGAGATGAAACCAATGCGCTGCAAGACTCTGATTAAAGCGGCTTCAAAGTTCTACAATCTTGATACATTCATTCTACATCTAAATGATGCAAAAAATGATGTAAGTAATACTAATAACAGTATTGAGCAACTGTGAGTGCTTGGGTAAAGGAGCTTTAAGACATTTGAAGTACCTTAGCAAACAACAGAGGATTATCCTAAAACTTAAATCAAAAATAAGACTCACTGCTCAATCCATCAGACCCAATTATTGTACCATGGAACAAACATGACAAGGTTAGCCGAAAAACTGCTCCTAATGCAAACAACATCGAATAATAACTGTCTTAACTGGCCTTGGAAGACTTCCTTCACTCAACAACAACTTTAATAAGTAAAATAAGACTAGTGAAAGAAAAGAAAATAAGACAATGAAATTAGAACAATATATTTTTTATGAAACTTCTACATATTATATACAACTATATGTAACAGCACAAAGGCCAGTATAGTCGCTGGCCTTTTCCTAAGCAGTAAAGACTGTTAATACACGGTGATTGATTAACAAAAAGAAACTCAGAAAAGGGAGTTACTACACGTTAAACGGTGGCTATTTGCGCAAGCATGCTTTATCCGAAAGTTGATATTTCCGGAAACATAGTGTGTTAAAAGTGGTAATTTTAAATAGTTTTTTCGCAATTATTCTGAAATTATCTGGGTTAGAGACTGAGAATTTTGTAATGTTAGGTTTTTTAGATGAAAAATCATATACTTGTTGCAATTTTCGCGTTGTTCATTGGGGCAATTTTGTCGACATCTAGATTAATAACTTTCCATGACTTTCACGAATTATTATTATTATTATCATTATTTTTTTCTTTCTTATTTCGTTGGCAGCCACTTGTATTTTAAATGACAATTCTTTACCCAACCAATGGGTTCTTTGAAAACTTTACATTTCCGTTGGTATTAAATAGGTAAATTCAGTTTGTGTATGTCTCATTGTTCAACTTATATGTTAAATAGATACTTAGCAGGCAGAAATCCTGCAAATAAATATCTAAAAAGCAAAAATTTATAGCACATTTTTTACTCTAGAAATCCAATTGAAAAAGGTCTCATGTGTTCTTTACACCTTTAAAATAACAAAAGCTCAACGTCAATACAGTCCTCCAGCTTTCTCCGGACGGTTGCTTAGATTTACGGCGTGCTGATCCCATTTATCCCCATTGAAAACCCATTGTGTTTTGTATTGGTTAGTGACAATATTAACTACAACCCCCGAAATTTATGTCCGAACGGTTGTGATGCGACTTTTCAACAGTGCCGGAAATTACTGGCGTGGGAAATGACTGAATGGCACGGCGCTGCATCTGTTATCTGTTCGAAAAACGAGGCTAGTATTGTCCGCTATTTTGCCATGGTTCCTCATCTGGTATTTGACGCGTACTTTTCGCCCCAAACAGCTGAAGTATCATGTGAGACCCAGTTATATTAACGCTAACTAAGATTTGAATGTCCATGTTTAGATTGCACCTGAATGTACGGGAAATATTAGCAACTATCTTCAAGGTGTTGGAGTGCAGTTGACTATGATTAAGTCAAATTGTTATACTTCCTACTATTTCCTCAAATATTTGCACCCCGTTTTCGAACTAGAAAACTACTTCTTTTTGGTTGAGAAAATTTTCGATTTCAGTGAGAGAATTGCCACTTGCGATAAGTTGGCGAAACATCATTTTTTAACATGAATTCTAATTGAAGTGGAATCGTTCTTATCACTATCAATGAGTGAGAGTGAGAATATTTGCCCATTTATCAAATGAAACGCTCCATTACGAATATTTTTCTCCAATGTGATTTTTTGATGTGCCATTATTGATAAGTTTCCCGAAGACCATGAAGCTGCTTTTCTTTTAATTCTACTTTGACAATATTTTTACAAATTTTAATTTATATTTTAACCTAAAACAAATAACGACGAGAGAAACAGAAGTACCAAAACTTGCAAATTACCACAGAGCAGTCAGATTTTACGAGTTTCTATTTAAGAATTATATCCTCATTTCGCTCTTTTTTTAATTGCTTCTACTTCTTACCACTAAATCGACGCAAACATCGATATTGATCGATCATAGCAATTGATATAGAAAATTCTTGATTACCTCGGTGAGCACTCCTATACTATATTCGTTTGCGTCGCATTTTGGTTAGTTTAGGTTTTATATTATCTACTATTATTCGTCTCTAATATTTTGTTTTATACGCTTAGAATCTCCTTTTACTTTACGATCTATTCTATCCTATGTGTTATCCATTGTTTGATAGCAAACTTTGTATTCTACAAGGTGAACATGTTGTCTGTCTTCTATGTAATTATTGCTCTCATTATTTTGCTCAAAATCGTAGAAAAATTGTTCTACACAGAGTGTCCTAAAATATGAGGCCCAGTCACAAGCTCGAATAAACGTAATTAGGCTTTCCTCTTCCTTGCCAACAGTGCTGTTACAAAAAAAAATTTCAGCAATCTTTTAAAATATCTTGTGTAATTAACCGCTTTATTAGTAGCTACAACTTATTCTTGTTCATAAACTTTAAAAGAAAAAAGGGAATTTATAAAGACAATCGCAAATATTAGTAATAGACAGCAGATAATTGGTAACAACTCCGCCTGGGGTATCCTGTGGGTGGATTTGAGTAGTTACTCAGGTGCCACTGCCGGTCCCAAGCTCGGATAAAGGAGAAGGGTTGGCTGTAAGGCTAACACCTAATCCCGGTAAAACCATATGTGTCTGAAACCACAATAGATGCCTCGAACCGACGGATATACGACGACGAATCGTTCAAAGGACACGAGAATCGGAACATGGAACATGTTAAGGTTGGTGCAGGTGCAGGGAAGAGCCCACAGCGCAACCTGTCAGAGGGCAACACAGCCTCATGACCTCTCAACGATAACGGAAGCAGGGTAATAGACATGGCTACGGCAAATTCTCTACGTGTAAACATCTACTATGTTCCCACACAAAAAAAAATCATAAGCAAACGTGGCTTTCCAATGATGGGCGTACTAGAAATCAAATAGACCACATTCTAGTAGACTCTAGACACAGCAGCTGTGTGATAGCGTCAGAAGCAAGAGAGGAGCAGAAGCTGACTCGGATCATATACTAGTTAGCGCTAAAGTCAGATTTCGAATATCATCGTCAATGCAAAAAGTGAACATCGATAAACTAAAACGCCCAGATGTGGAAAAGATAAGAGGAGGATCGACGAGAAGATCGCAGTTAACCCTATAATAGAAGCTGATACAGAGAATGTGGAAACGCTGTGGAGACTACTTAAGGAAAGCATCGTAGAAACTAATGAGGAAATACTTGGGCCTAAACCTAAACAAAACCGCAAACCTGATTTGATGACGAATGAGTCTACAATGCCTCAAAGCCGCAGCGAGACTAGAAATGCTTCAAAACACCACAGAACAGGTGACTCGCAGATACAGAGCACTGAGGGACCGACTTCGAAAAACAATAAAGAGAAAGAATAAACAGCACCACAGGGAAAAAATCCTAGAACTACAAGCGAACCACCAACAGGAGGACATGAGAACTTTCTATAGGGGAATTGCAGCACAGAAGAAAGGATATCAGCCACGATCCATCATGATGTTGAATAGGGAGGACGGCACAGTAACTACATCCAAAATTGAAGTCCTTGGTACATGGAAGAACTACTTCGCCGAACTACTGAACCGATCAAGCCAACAAGAACAGCGAGAGAATAATATCCATACAGCCGAAGCTAACCTGTGTCGTCCACTATTTGAAGAGACTAGACAAGCTATGAAAAAGCTCAGGAACAACAGAGCCCCCGGTCGTGATAACATACCGGCAGAGTGTTTCAAAAAAGGCGGAACCCAGCTGTTAGAACACGTGCATCGACTCATGGAGCTAATATGGACTAATGAATCCATCCCAGAAGATTGGAAAGAAGGTCTGATAGTCCCAATACACAAAAAAGGTGACAAATTGATATGCAATAACTCTCGTGGCGTTACTCTCTTTAACAACGCCTATAAAATACTGTCAAACATCCTGTTAGATCGTATTACCCCCTACGCTGAAAGATTGTGAGGGTACCAAGTGGGTTCCGAGGCGGAAGGTCGACAACGGATCAGATATTCACTATTAGGCAAATACTAGAGAAATGTTGGGAATTTAACAAGGATCTGTACAACCTGTTTATAGATTTCGAACAGGCCTACGATAGTATAATCATGGTACGCCTCTGGAATGCTATGGAAGAACTAGGAATACCAAAGAAACTAGTATGTTTGGTCAGAGTTTATCTGGAAGGGTCGAAAAGTTGCGTCAGAATAGATGTTGACTTAGTGAAGTTTTTGCAATCAACAGGGGCCTAAAGCAAGGAGATGTTTTGTCCCCACCTGCTGTTTAACATCGCGCTGGAGAAAGCCGCTACTTTTGGCATATGCAGATGACTTGGACATGATAGGTGGAAGCATGGTAAAGGTGAAAGAGAACTTTGTCCAATTAGAAAAGGAGGCTAACAAGATGGGCCTGTCTATAAATGAAAACAAAACAAAATATATGTACGTCACAAGAAATGCCGGTCGCGATCGCATAAGGCAAAACGTCACCATGGACGAGTACAACTTTGAACACGCGCAAGCCTTCAAGTACTTGGGGTCATCGTAACATCAGATAATAATGTGCGAGAGGAAATCAAGCAACGCATCACCCAAAGCAATAGATGTTTATATGCACTAAAATCGATGATGATGTCCAATCTGCTATCAAGACATACCAAGATTCTAATGTATAAGACCATAATACGGCCAGTAGCGACGTATGCATGCGAAGCCTGGGCACTAACAGTACAAGACACGCACGTACTTCGAAGATGTGAGAGGAAGTGTCTGCGAAAGATATATGGCCCTCACCGTGAACCTCACACAGGAGTCTACAGGATAAGAACAAAGGCAGAACTTGCGCAACTGTACCAAAGCCCGGAAATCATCCAAGAGATTAAAGCGAGTAGGCTATGATGGGCAGGGCACGTACAAAGAGGCCGGAATACAAGGCTGATAAAATCGGTATGGGAAGAAGCCTCCCGAGGAAGAAGGCCACTAGGTAGACCAAAACTAAGATGGCGAGATAACATCTGAAAGGACCTCTCCGTTCTGGGAGTGGACCTTGACACATGGCAAGAGACAGCGGAAAACCGGACGAGATGGAGCAAATAGTGGAGGCAGCCAAAACCCACCCCGGGTTGTAGTGCTACAGAGAGAGGGAGAGAGAGAGATAATTGTAACGGAAGTGGGAAAATGACTGACAGTTTCCATAACACCATTAACTTTACACTTTTTCAAGAAAAAAAAAACAATTTTTACCACCAAATTCGAAAACATGATTTGTTTGTCTGGAAAAAGTATGATACCAGTTGAAAAATTCGAAGTTGCCAGTTGGTAGTTTGGGTTTAGGTGGATCATTGGACTAATGAAGCTCTAAAAAAACTGTAAGTACACCAAAAAAAATTGCTCACCGTGTTTTACACTATTTTACCCAGTTTTACACAGTTACACTACCAGCAGCGATTATTTTCAATCATTTTCGACAATTGTTTCCTCTAAATCGACACTTCGGCCCACAAAACTTGGAAATTGCTCAACAATTACAAGTCTTGATTAATTTAGCTTTACAAACAGCAACTCAATTATTTGAATCATTAACTTTTCGTTTAAGCTGAAGATTTTAGAACGTTTTAAAAATATGGATTTCTAACATCCAGCCGAGAGAAATTTATTCTTCAATCGCCTTTAAAATACTTTGCTAAAGAAAATAAAGAAATAATCAAAATGCAAACATTTGTAAAGAAGCTGTAGTTTAACAAATGTAATGAGAATTTTCCAAATGTAATGGAAAAATCCTTCAATTTGCATTGAAAATTGAAACGCAGAATATTCCAGTTAACGAAAACACTTGAGAAGTAAACAACTTGCTACTGTTTTAAGTCGATCATGATCATAATTAGAGCTGTTGTAGGTATGGAATGTCCTCAAAAAATATTTTTGTGAGATCATTCCTTCTTTGAGCATTTGGCACTCGAGTCTCCCGTTCTCCATTAACGTAACTGGCACACCTTGTATACCATCTCAGGTATACATACCGTTAGCGTTCCGTCTATTTGCATTTTGTTTGTTTTGTTTCTAAAGTATCGGGTAACCTTACAGACCATTTATTCAATATAGCGACGACACTGACATATTGTACCACTTTAGCCTTCAATGGATATGAACTTATATTTTTGTCAATTATTTTCCCACATTTTACTTCCCTTTTGACCCCTCATGTGTCTCTGTAGGGCCGCCAGCAGTCTCGCCGTCTTATTTATGGGTTTGCCCGTTGCCTATCGGTTAGAATGTGCCGAAAACGAACCCAAAGAACGGGTTTGATAGGTTATTAATTATCTTTAAGAAGCTCCTTTGTGCTGGGAGATCCGAAAAAAACTAGATCGGCAAATATAATATTAATAGGTAACTGGAGTAGCGTCTAAATAGGGTGACATGAAGAATGCCCGGTACTTAACCATTGACACTAATAAATGCGTCTGAAAAGCTGCACGGAAAGCTTGTGCTTTGAAGACACTAGACAATGGTTTTCCCAATTCAATCAAACGCAATTCCCATTTGAAAACCGCTATTCTCGTCAGTAATATTATAACGAGGTCTTCGGCGGTTAATAAAGTTGTCAGCCATCTGTTTAGGTTTGAGTTAAGTTTTTGAACTAGTTAACAACCGATCAATACGGGATGATTAAGTGGATAGCCCGAAAAGAAAAAGTTGTGTGCTTAACAAGCTATCGGTGAAATATTTGGAGCAACTAAACCGTTGTGCTTACTACAACTGTTTGATTGATTGCGCTCTGAAAAAAAATTTCCACCCAGGGAATCAGTGTGAGTCAATTTGAATTAACACATTTGTCTGCACGTTTGAGAATTTCATTTCCCAATCGTATTTTTCAGTTAGTTAACGAACGGGCTTGAGCTGTTCGTGGCCAAATTTCTTGCAAGATAACGATTCAGAAGTAAAACTTTTCAATTTGCTCAAATTCATTTCTGAGTGAGTTAGCAGTAATAATAGCTGCGTAGCTATAATTTTTTGATAAATTTGAAGAGCAGGAAAGATGTTTGAAGACGAATCTAAGTATTATGACAAAGGGAAATTTTCATATGAGGAAATATATTAAGGCTTTGATTGCTTTTCTCAATTCCAGTACAAGTTTTTTGGTAAAAATACCAGGTTCACGAGTATCTAATGTCAGCGAACTATCCAGAGACACAATGTATTTCTCTCTGTCTTCTTAGACAAACAGGACATTTTTAATACAAAATATATTAATTTTTCCTGCAAGTGTGGTGATTCTATAGCTTCTTCCCAGATATCAAATATATCCTCAAATTAATTTATATTATTTAAAGGAAATCAACTAGCTCCTGAAGAAAATATAAACTGCTATATTTAAGGACCCAAGAAT